>JAODAL010007888.1:0-121866 GCA_025379985.1 Phyllomedusa bahiana | reverse complement strand
CTTGGATCCCCATCAAATTTCGTCGGCATAGACAACCGGAGCTTCGGGCCGGAGGACATTACTGGAGCTGCTGCCACGGGAGCTGCCACGGCAGCTAACTTCTGCTGCTGGGTGGCGAGAAGCTGATTAAGTTGTTGTGCTTGCTGAGCGATCTGCTTGGATTGCTGGGCCACGATGGTGGTGATAGCAGAGACGCTCGGAAGAGGCACCTTGGCGGGATCCATGACCGAATCGAACTGTAACAGTCAGTGGTAGTGGATCCTCTGAACCACCACAAGTGATGGCGTAAGCCACGCCAGGGAGCGGAGTCTAAGTAGGTCCGGTTTTCACCAGAGCCTGCCGCAAAGCGGGATGGACTTGCTGCGGCGGATTACTACCAGGTCGCTACCCCTGACGTGACTTGCTTGCAGTGGCAGCCGAGGTGTTGCGCGGTACAGAATCGTGAAGCAGGCTCGTAGTCGGGGACAGGCAGAAGGTCAGTGCAGGCGGCAGTGGTTCGTAGTCGTGGACAGGCAGAAGGTACGGTACACGGTAATCAGAACAAGACACTCTGGAACGCTTACTCTCTAGGCACAGGGCACTATCGATTCGGCAAGGTGCTAAGGAAGGGGCAGAGCTTAATAGGGTCAGCACCTGGTGAGACCAATTACCTGCGTGCTGTCCCTTTAAATTTTCCTGTAGTTCCGCACGGGCGCACTAGGGGGCGCGCGCGCACCCGGCCGGCCGGCACCAGGAGCGCGCGCCGGGACGGAAACAGGAGTGTGGTGAGGTAAGTGGGACACAGAGCCGCCAGGGTGACCGCAGCCCGAGCGCCGGGCTGCGGCACCGGCCGCAGCAGGAGACCCTGCGGCGTTTCGGGTGTGCCTGCGACCCGACACGGGGGTCGCAGGGAAACCCGTAACAACAATATACCAAATCACGTTAAATGTTATTGAATTTCATTGAGAGGCCTTTTCCTCACCCCATTGCAACTCTGAGATCATTTCTACTGAAGGTCAACACTTTAATCTCTTAGGGAGACATGAAGCCAAATAGGCGCGTCGAAGTGCATTTTCACATCTATTTTTCAGTGTAAAATGTGCCTGAATCTATGAAAGTGGTTTAAGTGCACTCATGAATAGTGTCTAAAGTTTGATGCGCTTTGCCTGTCTGTTTGACAAATTACTAATGCGCCAAACATGTATAGGCTAAAGATAGGCTGGAAATAAAAGAAAAGTCATTAGAATAGCATGTCAGTGAATAGAAACTATGGTAGTGATCTTGCTTGGTGGACCAAAGGTCCCAAGAAGACCTGTGGTGTGCTCGCTCTTGCTGTATGTAAAATAAAGGGTGAGAGGAGCAAAAATAAATTACAATACTGATCACGATCTGATAATATATTCTTTCATTTAATGTAGTAAGAAATAAAAAATTATAAATCTGAACTACATTTTATTTTTAACATAATAAAGGTCAGTGGGCTATTTAATTTAAAATTAATTTTACATATGATCTGATATTTTAATCTTTTTGGGATATTATATATTTTTATGTTTTGTATAATTAAAAAATTTAATTTATATCATTTAATTTTTTATAGTTTGATAATTATCAGAAATTACTTTTTATTATTGTTATTTTATTATCTGGTATAAGTTGAGAAATAATGGACACTTTTTGCATAATAGGAAATCTAGCTCCACTTCGACTCTTCAGGCTCAGACATACTACATTTGAAATAAGTCTGCCTGTTTGAGCAATACTGCGCCTAGTTTTGCCGACCCGCATTTATATATGTGTCCAATAGTTCAAATGTGGTGTGACCACTCCTCCATAACGCCCTCACATGTTCGGCGCATTAAAAAGTGTTGGATCCGTCGAACAATGCGCCTAACACGTTCATTTGATGTGGCAACCATCGCACACCGCTCACTTTGGAACATTTTATGCTTAGTGTCAAAGCTTGTTTGGTCTTAAGCGCCAAGCATTTTTTGTTTTTTTTTGTTTTCCTTCTGTTATTACTACCTTTCTAATAGTTATAACATCTATGTATTTTTCTGCTTATGTACTCTTCAGGGCTTGCTTTTTTTGCAGGATATTTTCTTATTTTTCAATGGCAGCTTTTTGGGGTACATATAACTTATAGAATAACTTTAACTGTTTCTGGGAAGAAATGGAAAAAAAAGCAATTTTGCCTTTTTTAATATTTATTTATTTTTGTGTTCACAGTTCAGCCTAAATAATGTGTTACCTGTTTTGTGTGGGTCAGTACTTTTTCTTAGTGCTTCGCTACTTTTGCACAATAATTTTAAAATAATATTTCTATTTTATGTCTATTTTAAGTCACTATATACTGACATCCATAGTTTTTTAATTATATCGTGAATGTAGCCATACATGGGATTTTCTTATGTGGGTTTGTATTGGAATTTTTTTGAGTACATTGGACTTTTTCTCAACTTTTATGTTTTGTTTTTGTTTTGTTTTTTCAGTGGAAGGATGAAAAAAAACAATTTTTTTTTTAAAAGCATTGCAGTAACTAGATGTGACAATAGGCCCTATAACATGATCTGACCACGCCCCCATAAATCTAACAATGGATTTAAATGCGGTGTCGACTTGTAGATATCATTGGCGGTTAAATGAAGGCCTTATTAAAAACCCACGTCATAGAGAGGTGATTATTAACCACATTAAGAACTATTTTTCCAACTATGAAGGTTCGGTTTCTTCTTGGTTAACACTTTGGGAATCACATAAGGCCATAATTAGGGGCCATTGTATCTCACTTAGCTCCAAAATCAAGAAGGACAAGCATTTGCAAATAGAAACACTTACAGCCCAAATAAAGGTATTAGAACAGACCCTGGCACAATCTCCATCTAAATCTATTCTTAGGAAAATAGTAGCAACATGTGCCCAGCTGAAGGCCCTCGCTATAGGACATACTGAAAAATTACTACTTTACTCTAGACACAGGTTTTATGAGAGGGGCAACAAACACCACTCATTGCTGGCTAAACAGCTTAGAGAAGATACCTTTCATCGAAACCCTCATACATTAAGTTATCAGGATGGTCACATAAGACATAATCCGATACATATCACACAACTCCTCCATAAATATTTCTCTGATTTATATGCCCTTCCGGAAACTCTCCCTGCCGATGAACAGCAGAGAAATCGTCAGTTGGACCAGTTTCTCTCTACTTGTCATTTTCCACGACTACCCAAAGAAGCAGTAGACTCTTTAAATATAGACATGATGACTGAAGAACTTGAGGAATTGCTTAAACAACTGCCTAATGGTAAATCACCGTGTCTGGATGGTCTAACTTATCTCTATTACCAGATTTTTCAGGCTGAGGTATCACATTACCAAGTCCAACTTTATAATGCGATCCTACAAGGTACCTTGGTCCCTTCTTCTTTCTTGCACTCGTATATCACTCTGATACCGAAACCTGGAAAAGATCCCCTAGAAGTGTCTAATTATAGGCCTATTGCACTATTAAATGCAGGCATAAAAATTTTTACCAAAATATTACCTAACCGGTTAACAATGTGGTTGCCACAGATTATCCATAAGGATCAAGTGGGATTTGTGCAAAACCGTCAGGGCAGAGACAACACACGAAGAGTTATTGACCTTATTGACGTCAACAAACAGGGTCGATCGGCATTAATTTTGGGACTCGATGCAGAAAAAGCATTTGATAGGCTGAATTGGTCATATATGTTTGCAGTTTTGAAACATTTTGGCATCTTAGGCCCCTTTATGCAAGCGCTTCGCCAGTTGTACTCCACCCCCACGGCTGCAATTTGTCTACCACATGACACATCACCTCTCATCAATATATTGAATGGCACTAGGCAGGGATGCCCATTGTCACCATTAATATTTGTAATGTGTGTAGAACCATTAGCCGCTGCTATTAGAGTAGAAGCTTCTGTCCTGGGAATAGTAATTCAAGATCGAGAATTCAAATTGTCACTCTTTGCAGGCGACATTTTACTTACATTAACTAATCCCCATACTACTCTTCCAACTTGCACGCTCGGAAACAGGTCTCTAAAATATCTATGCATTAATATCACAAAGACTTACTCGTCCTTATATAGTCAAAACTTCCCCAAATTATACGCGGAGATAAATGGAAAACGCTAACACTATCACTGTTAGAGAGGATATCTGCCATAAAAATTACGCTGATGCCCAAAATCGTATATCTATTTGAGACTCTGCCGATATCTGTCCCACTGGGAGACCTTAAGGCCTTACAGGCATCCATCTTTAGATTTATATGGAACTACAAAAGACATCAGGTGGCCAAGTCGGTACTTCTCGCAAGCAAACATTGCGGAGGTTTGGTAGCTCCGGATGTTATTAAATATTACTTGGCCACCCACCTGAGAAGGATCCCTGCATGTTCATCTCTTTTTGTGTACTCACACTGGGCAGAAATTGAAAAACTGTGGTTGCAACCCATACATCCTAACTCCTTGCTGTGGTCACAGAAATCTGTGCAGAGAGACATTACGTTCCTGGGCCCAATGACCCTTACAAGGGATATTTGGCGAAAGTTTGAACAAAAATTTAATCTATGCTCTGAAGCCTCAGCCTTCGTATCTTTCCTTTTTAATCCATCGATGCTGGACGCCATGGGTAATAGACAAATGGAGCCGTGGTTTGCAAATAGACTGTTTCGGTTAGCGGATCTGGTAGACTATAGGACATTGAAACTATTGCCGTTTAATACAGAGGCCCCCAACTCCAGTCCTCAAGGCCCACCAACAGGTCATGTTTTCTGGCTTTCCTTAGCATTGCACAGGTGAGTTAATTATGCTGCACAGGTAATTTCATTTTTGTCAGTGCATTCTGTGGGATATCCTGAAAACATGACCTGTTGGTGGGCCTTGAGGACTGGAGTTGGGGAACACTGGTTTAATCCATTACGGGAAAGATTTTGGTTATGCAAATTAAATGTTACGACAAAAGGGCTGCTTTCAGACATTTATAATCTCCTACTAAATCCAGATCCACAGGCCCCAGTTTCCCATGGTTATAGGGCATCATGGGAAAAATTAATAGGTAGACCTATACCTTTAGACACATGGCTGTTTATCTGGAAATATGCAGCCAAGACTTCAAGATGTAGTGTGTATAAAGAGAATATTTATAAAATTATGACAATGTGGTATCACACACATGCGATGCTCTATGAACTTAATCCGACCGTTCCAGATCTATGCTGGAGATGTGGGGAGTCTCAGGGCCATGTATATCATATTTTCTGGACATGTCCTGTACTGCAGCACTTTTGGAGACAAGCTCAAGGTCTGATTCATGGTATTACAGGCGTTAATATTCCTAATGACCCATTACCTTGTTTGTTCAATATTCTGCTTAGAACCATTCATAAATGCACGAGGAGATTAATAATTCACCTTTTGACGGTAGCGAGATGTTTAATCTCCAGTAATTGGAAGGCAATAAATCCTCCAAAGTTGGTCGAGATGCTAAATAGAATTAAACATGTTAGAACTATGGAACATCTTACGGCTATTTTGGATAATTCCCTAGAAAGATTTGAGGCAACATGGAGGTTATGGGATTCTTATGTTCCCTCTAATGGCCTATAGCTGACAACACATTTGCTATTATAAAAAGCAGATGGCCGGTGGATATCTAAAAGGAATAATTAAGTGTGTTGGCGCCCCTTCTCTTCTGTGTTGTGTCTCGTGATATATCTTTACAAATTTACAATGGTTGAATTGTTCTTAAAGGTTGATCATTTCATATCCAAATTGGCTCCTAGCCATCCATGCTGGTTATAAGAGATTTATTTGTACTACATATTTGAATGGAAAATATACACGCTTATGTAATACAACCTCAAGTCCAAAAAAGTTGGGACACTAAACAAATTGTGAGAAAAAACTGAATGCAATGACGTGGAGGTGCCAACATCTAATATTTTATTCAGAATAGAACATAGATAACAGATCAAAAGTTTAATCTGAGTAAATGTAACATTTTAAAGGCAAAATATGTTGATTCAAAATTTCACAGTGTCTACAAATGCCAAAAAAGTTGGGACAAGTAGCAATAAGTGGCTGGAAAAATGACATTGAGCATATAACGAACAGCTGGAAGACCAATCAAAACTAATTAGGTGAATTGACAACATGATTGGGTATAAAAAGAGCTACTCAGAGTGTCAGTGTCTCTCTGAAGCCAAGATGGTAAGAGGATCACAAATTCCACCATTGCTGCGCAGAAAGATAGTGCAGCAATACCAGGATGGTGTTACCCAGCGTAAAATAGTAAAGACTTTGGGCCACATGTATGAAGCTCGCCGGGTCGAGGCGCCGTTTTCCGCCAGTTTCCCGGCGGAATCTGCGCCTGATTTATGTCGGGGACGGGCCGCGCTCATACATATCATGTAAAGTCCGCCGCGCCTCGACAGCGTGTCGGGTGCAGTGCGGGAATGAGGCGAAGTTCGGCGCTGTGTCTGAGATTGTCCGCCGGAGGTAGTGCGATCATACATGCGGGGAAAAGTCCGCCGCGCCTCGCCAGTGCGTGGTGAACAGTGCGGGGACATGGGCGCGGTGCGGCGCGGCGCCGAAGATTCGCCGTCCGCGGAAGTGCCCTCATACATGCGGGGAAAAGTCCGCCGTGCCTCGCCAGTGTGTGGGGCGCAGTGCGGGACTTAGGCGCCGTGCGGGACTGCGCCGAAAATCTGTTCCGATGCGAGACAGGCTGGAACGGCGAGAAATCATTCCACATGTCGGTGCGGAGTATAAATCCAAAATCGCCTTTATAAAGGCGTTCTACAGTCTCAGTAATAGAGCTGAAACATTAAAAATAAAAATTACATACCACAAAATCACTTTCCAAGATCCTAAGTCAAGAATTATGATATTGGAAATGGCCGGGAAATACAGTATTTTAAATTCTGAAACCTATTCTCATTGGTCGCCAGAAACCGGCCAATCAGAATAGGAGCGACAATGAACTATTAAAACCTATGGGGCAGGATTGACCAATCAGAATCCACGGCGGGACTGTTCAAATACAGTAAAAATGCTAAAAACAGCTGATTGGCTGAGATAACGGGGGCTTGGCTATCTCAGCCAATCAGAAAGGAGCGACAAAGTCCCTTTCTAGGCTATGGAGAAGTTTAGACCAATCAGAATACGAGCGACAAAGTCCCATTCTAGCCTATGGGGAAGTTTACAAACCAATCAGAATCCACAGCGGACAGTTTCAAAATACAGTAAAAAAGGCAGAAACGAGCTGATTGGTTGAAGCAGCGGGGGCTCGTCCAGCTTAGCCAATCAGAGCGCGAGCTGCTTTCTCATAGAGTTCTAATGGGGAATCGAAATTTAAAAGAGGCGCCCGTAATTTGGACCAATGGGAGAGCGAGCGACGCTCCAATGGGTTTTCTAATGCAATCTGGTATAAAAGTGTACATGGCTGAAATCAAATTATAACACTACAGAATTTGTGCCGATGTGTATATACAACAAATACTAATATGTGGCTAACGAAAAAAAAAAAAAACATCCATAAAATCATGTTTATTTCTTTATTTTTGTTAGCCAAGGATCAATAGTATGGGTGCATCGAAAATAAAGAAATAAGCATGATTTTCTTGATTTCAAATTTTTATTTCGTTAGCCACATATTAGTATTCCTTTTATATACACATCAGCACAACTTCTGTAGTGTTATAATTTGATTTTCAGCCATGTACAGTTTTATACGAGATTTCATTAGAAAACCCATAGGAGCGTCGCTCGCTCTCCCACTGGTCCAAATTACGGCGCCTCTTTTAAATTTCGATTCCCCATAGAAATCTTATGATGAAAGCAGCTCGCGCTCTGATTGCTAAGCTGGACGAGCCCCCGCTGCTTCAAACCAATCAGCTCGTTTCTGCCTTTTTACTGTATTTTGAACTGTCCCCGCCTTTGAATATGATTGGTCCATTTTTTCTCCATAGGATAGAATGGGCCACTGTCGCTCCTATTCTGATTGTCAATTCTCCTCCATAGGATCTAATGGGACATTGTCGCTCCTATTCTGATTGGCTGGTTTATGCCGACCAATGAGAATAGCTTTACAAATTTGAATTACTGTCTTTCCCGGCAATTCTCTCTAGCTAGCTCAGCCAATAAGCCCTTTTCTGTCTTTTTACTGTATTTTGAATTATCCCGCCCTGGATTCTGATTGGTCTACACTTCTCCATAGGCTAGAATGGGACTTTGTCGCTCCTATTCTGATTGGCTGAGCTAGCCGAGACCCCGCTAGCGCAGCCAATAAGCTCTTTTCAGCATTTTTACTGTATTTTGAATTATCCCGCCGGGGATTTTGATTGGTCAATTCTTCCCCATAGCTTTTAATGGTTCACTGTCGCTCCGATTCTGATTGGCCGGTTTCTGCCGACCAATGAGAATAGGTTTCAGATTTTGAATTACTGTCTTTCCCGGCAATTTGCAATATCATATTTGTTGATATTGCGGCGTTCTAGAGTTTGGAAAAGTGATGTTTTTTTTTATTATGTGTATTTTTACGTGCAGCTCTCTTCTGACACTGTTTTCCGCCTTTATAAAGGCGATTTTTTTCCTATTCATACTCCTGCTGCACGGAGTGGAGCGCCGAGATTTCTGTCGCGATCTTCGATCTGCTTCCTCGCATGTTCCGTTCTTGCTTCACTTCGCCTCCGCCGGAGCATTTCGACCAAGTCTGCTTGTCGGAGCGGAGCGCCGAGACTTCTGTCGCGATCTTCGATCCGCTTCCTTGCATGTTCGGATCCTGCTTCACTTCGCCTCTGCCGGAGGATTTAGACCAAAAAAAACCTGGTCTGCTTGTCGGAGCTGCCGAGCGCCGCGATTTGGCGAGCCGCGATGGTACATGCCTCGGACTATACGAGCGCGCCGCGTCCCGCCCCGGAACGCCTACACCGCGCCCCACCGCGCCCACTGCCCGCCCACTGCCCGCCCCTTCATGCGGACCGCAGCCGAAAGTGGCGAACGCTGCGTCCGACAGTGGGATTCGGGCTGGGAGGCGCAGTGTACGCCAGAAAACAGGCGTAAAGCCCGTTCATACATGTCGTCCTTTAAACTTATCAGCCATACATAACATCATCAAAAGATTCAGAGAATCTGGAACAATCGCTGTGCGTAAGGGTCAAAGCCGTAAAACTCTACTGGATGTCGTAATCTCCAGGACCTTAAACGTCACTGCACCTCAAACAGGAATGCCACTGTCAAGGAAATAACAGAATGGGCTTAGGAATACTTCCAGAAAGCATTGTCAGTGAACACAATCCACCGTGCCATCCGCCGTTGCCAGCTGAAACTCTACAGTGCAAAGAGGAAGCCATTTCTAAGCAAGCTCCACAAGCTTAGCCGTTTGCACTGGGCCAGGGGTCATTTAAAATGGAGTGTGGCAAATTGGAAAACTGTTCCGTGGTCAGATGAGTCACGATTTGAAGTTCTTTATGGAACAGTGGGACGCCATGTCATCCGGACCAGAGAGGACAAGGACAACCCAAGCTGTTATCAAGGCTCCGTTCAGAACCCTGCATCACTGATGGTATGGGGTTGCATGAGTGCTTGTGGCATGGGCAGCTTGCATGTCTGGAAAAGCACCATTAATGCAGAGAGCTAGTTCAGGTTCTAGAACAACATATGCTCCCATCTAGACGTCATCTTTTTCAGGGAAGTTCCTACATTTTTCAACAAGATAATGCCGGAGCACATTCTGCAGCAATCCCAACATCATGGCTACGTAGGAGAAGGATCCGGGGACTGAAATGGCCGCCTGCAGTCCAGATCTTTCACCTAAAGAGAACATTTGGCGCATAATAAAGAGGAAGGTACGACAAAGAAGGCCCAAGATGATTGAACAGTTAAGAGGCCTGTATTAGAATTGAGAAACTGGTCTCCTCTGTCCCCAGACGTTTGTTGACTGTTGTAAAAAGGAGGGGGGATGCCACACAGTGGTTAAAACGGCATGGTCCCAACTTTTTAGGGATTTGTTGACGCCGTGAAATTTTGAAACAACATATTTTTCACTTAAAATGATACATTCTCTCAGATTAAACTTTTGATCTGTGATTTGTGTTCTATTCTGAATATAATATTACATGTTGGCACCTCCACATCATTGCATTCAGTTTTTATTCACAATTTGTTTAGTGTCCCAACTTTTTTGGAATTGAGGTAATTAATGATTGAAATGGTTATACATGTTGTATTTTAATGAAAAATAAAAATTACAGTTGAAAAAAAAAAGCATTGCAGTAGCATGTCATTTTTATTATGTGAGTTGTTATAATGAACATAATACCCTATATTTGTATTTTCGGTTTATTTTTCTAAAAAGTAAAATAAATTTTTATGGAAAAAAAATAGTTTTGTTGCTATGATTTTTTTTCATTATTTTGATTTAACCTTCCTTTCTTTTGTTTTCTTTAGTCCCACTAGGGGAACTATGTTTTACTTTCTAAATTCCTGGTTATGTAAAGAGATTACCATCATCGTACACCCACTAATATTTATTTTGCAATGGAGAAAAAATGCATTTGTACTGGTAAAAAGTACATTTCTTATATCCTGATGCGAGAACAAATCTTTTACAGTAACTATTTAGGAGTCTCTGGGTTTTTTCTAGTCTAAATAATTTACATAGAAGACAATACCCTTACCATGGATGTATGTGCCTGATAAGATGGGAATGGTGATGTAATTTATGAAACTGAAACTAGTGAGAATGTGTAGGTGTAATGATAAATGCACTTAGAAATTCCCTGACTTTACAGAGAGTGATACTATCATGTTTGGTGCATGAGGTCTTTCTGAGTGAAAGTGATCATATAATAATGAATAGGTCTGAAAGTAATGTAAGGTTCAAGTAGTTCCCTGTTATAGAATAAAAAGGTGTAAGATTGTTTTAATATCCTCTAAGAACAACTGTATGAAGGCTTTAAATGCTTTCACTTAAAGTTAAATGTAACATCTGATTACGAAGAAGTAAAAATAAACCCTAATCAGTTTAACATCCATATAGTGTACAAACAGTACAATGTCCTTTAGTACCTGATGTATGACACGGTAAGTGAATATTGAGAGGGCTCACAGCAGGTAACACCATTTAATCAGGGTGCAATGTCTGCAATGTTATTGCGTGAACAAGCAATCGCGCCTCTTAGTTATTAAGTACACTTGTACACAAGTACAAGTAAAAAAGGGAAAAAAAGCTTTAAAAAATTAAGTTCAAAACACCTCTTTTTTGCTATTTTACAAATAAAATAAATAAAGTTGCACATAATTGGCATTGCTGCATCTATAGAAGACCTATCTATTAAAATATAACATCAAATATCCTGTACAGTACACAATATAGAAAGAAAAATTGTCAACGCCAACATTGCATTTGTTGTCATTTGCATTTTTTTGTCATATGTCACATTGCATCTTTTTTGTCACTTACGTCCCCCCCAAAAAAATTGGAATACAAAATGATCAAAAAAGTCACATATATCCCAAATTAGTATGAATAAAAAAAACTTCCCTTCAGCCTGCAAGAAACAGGTCCATGGATGGAAATACGTTTTTATTTTTTTTTTAAGCACTAATATATAAAAAGAGAAAATTGTACCAATCTGCAGAATATAGATAGCGCTTCACTAATACAGAATAGTGAACTTTGTAAAAATGAAATCCCCACAAATATGAGGCTATTACATTTTTTTGTGGTTTATTCCCACAAAGTACCTTATGAGGTTCAGCCAGTGGTTCCATTATATGTTCATTTTGTCCCACAAAAAACAAGCCCCCATATGTCTAATGTAGACAGAAAAATAACAAAATAAAAATAATAAAAGGTTTCAAAAAGTTTCAAATAGTTTCAATAAACTATATATAACTAAAATGGTGCCAAAAAATAACTTCTCACAAAAATAACCCCTCATAAGGCTACACTAACAATAAGCTTGAGTTGGTCAACAAAAATGTTAAAAATGGAGGCATTAAACAAAATAAAAATTAAAACTTCCTGAAGGCAAAAATAGGTCTCAAGGGGACGTAAAAGGGTTCAAATCTACTGGTCTGTCATGAATGGACCAATAGCAAATGTATAATTAAACTTTACTTATTCATAATTTTAGCAATAACTATAATACCATAGAAACTATAACTATGTCAACTGACAAGACTCGTCTAAAACTCTGTTGTTATTCTCTTTCCATAACTTCATTAAAACATCACTTTTTAACTACTGGTCAATATAGAAGCACAATTCAAACCACCCTTCAACTTCCTTCTATTCATATGCAATTTAATTTTACTGACTAAAATCTACTTTTAGAGTACGCTAAAGTAAAGTTCAATAGCGCCGTAGTAAATTTTGTATCCGTGCCAAAACACAGAGGACCTTATGTATGAAAACTGTCTAGCAGTAAGACTGTCCATAACAACCAATCAGAGCTCAGCTTTTGTTTTTCCAGAGTACCATATTAAATGAAAGTTGAACTCTGATTGGTTGCTATGGGCAACAAAGAGTCTTACTGCTAGACAGTTTACATACATAAGGCCCAAAGTGTATTAGGGCTACTTGAGACTCGTCCTCGACACCACCACCATCCCCTGCTGCCCGCGATCGTTAGGGTCCTAAGTTGATACCGATCGCTAAGGTATCAGCTTAGGACCTTGGTGATGTCAGCGGCGCCGGGACTAGCTGTATGTGCATCCTCCGGATGCACATACAATTAAAGGCTTCTGTGGAGTAGAAAGTGAAGGCTCTCCACTCCGCAGAGTACTCTAGGAAGCCGCAAGCCGGATCACTAGAGTACACAGCGCAGGCAGCGTGAGTGTCATCACGCTGCCTGCGCGTCACACCCTCTGTGTAGGAAGGAGACCAGAAGCAGTGACAGAGTCATGGAGCGTGGGAAAGGTGAGTAGTTAGTTTTTTATTTTTAATTAGCCCCATACAGTGCTGGGGGCCATATAAACTACCTATAGAGTGCTAGGGACAAATAAACTACCTATAGAGTGCTGGGGACCTATAGACTACCTATACAATGCTGGGGACAAATAGACTACCTATACAGTGCTGGGGGACATATAACCTATACAGAGAAGGTGACATATAGACTACATAAACAGTACTGGGGGACCTATAAACTACCTTTACAGTGCTAGAGGACCTATACGTTACCTATATATGTGCTGGGGGACATATAAGCCACCTATATATGTGCTGGGGGACATGTAAGCTACCTATATACCTGCTGGGGGACCAATAAGCTAACTATATTCCTGCTGGAAGACCTATGAGCTATCTATACACGTTCTGGGGGACCTATAACCTGACTATATACCTACTTGGGTACATATAACCTATACACCTGCCTACTGGGAGACATATAAACTATATATCCACCTACTGCGGAACATATAACTTACTGGGGCACCCTATTACCTACACTGGGGGACATATAACTTACTGGGGCACCCTATTACGTGCACTGGGGGACATATAACTTACTGTGTTGTGAAGTCGCAAATAGTCGTTAAGCCGGTTGTTAAGAGCTTAGCAATCAACTCCGGGGACTACTTGGGACCTCTTTTAGTACACCTTGGGCTTTATGTATGAAAACTGTCTAGCAGGAACAGAGATTAGTTTTTATTTTTCCAGAGCACTACATGAATTGAAAGGGCGCTGATTGGTTGCTATGAACAAGAAGGACAATCTTACTGCTAGACAATTCTCATACATAAGGCCCCTTGTGTTCAGTATTTGAACTAAGAATACCTTCTACTTTTCTGCCGACAAAGTTTATGCTAATAGCAGGCAAGAACCCTTTTAACCATACTTACCAACTCTCCCTGATCATCAGGGAGACTACCTGAAAAGGAGGAGTCATCCCGGGCTCCCTAAAGAGTTGGTAAATCTCCTGCAATGGTAGGTTTCATATCAGATAGTGAGAAAAACATGCATATGTGTCTTTTTCTATAGTATGTAAACTTCCGGTTTCAACTGTATAAAACTTGTCCTATAAATAAAATAATTTAAATGAGCTGAATGAGCCTAAGTACCTGCTAAAAGGTAATCAGACATATACCGTGGCAGCACCACAGTGTAGCTATAGGTTCCAATTGGCCTTTTTCACATATTTGTGGGACAGAATTGCAATATTCTGACAATGTTTGGTTGGTTTTAGCCTAAGGCTATATGGCAGCTAAAACACTTTATACATGTGAGGACTCTTTTTTACTGGCTGTGGGTTGCTCTTTAAATAGTGGTGGTGCCAGGGTAAAGCATCATGAGATGCTGCCCTGACATCCCTGCATAGGGAACACATTGTAGCCAGGCTCTGATGGAAAGCTAATTGATGTGCTGTTACCCAGCTTGGATGTAGGTTAGAAGATCCAATGTCCAGTAAAGCTAAAGGATACCACATCCCTTATCAGCTTTCCTTCAAGCGGTTACACAGATGTGACAAGGGGGTGTAACTTTATGAAAAAGAGGGTGTTTCATGTAAAACAGGGGGTGTGGCCCACTCAAACCAAAATCTCCCTGCAGGCCACTTCCAAAAGTTGGCATGTGTGCTTTTAACTGATCTATATGTGAATGTCATAATGTCCCTGATCCTAAATAATCTACTTTTCTGATTCACATTAGGTGACGGTTTACCTAGCAAAAAATAAAAAAATTTAATAAGGTCACGCAAAATGATGATACTGTTTAGCCTTAAAATAGACACAACATATCAGTTTACATTAAGAAGAAATTTCTGAAATGAAATACAAACATGTCATTTTAACTAATATTTCTTAACAATAATTTAATGTTAACCTTTGTCTGAATTTGCAGATTCATTATTTTGTATTGTTTTTCTGTTTTTAATCTCAGTATGCTAAATAAGCCTAAATTTAGTTTACAAATAGGCTTGAGGTAGAATATTTTGGCTAAACTGTGTTTATTTCACCTAAAAAAAAATCTTTTATTTTTTTTATTTTTTTCGTAATTTCAAAACCAAAAACCTGAAGCCCTGCATATGTTTTCTGCCAGTACCAGCCTCCTAAATTTTCCATTGTTTCTTTAGTCCTTTCTTATTTAAGTTTTTGACAATCATCATTATCATCATTCTCTCTCTCTTCACCCACATTTTCCCCACCCTTGGTTGTACTTGATGGACACGTGTCTTTTTTTCAACCGTACTAACTATGTAACTATGTAATTATACATTCTACTGTATAAAGACATCAAAAAGAAAGCAAAGACTATTCCCATAACATCCATGTTGGCTGCATGGGCTCTGTAATATGGCGTTTTTAAAATTAAACTAATAAACATGAATTTTATGGGAGTATCCTTTTGATGCTGCACTTTGCTTCTCTTTTAATACATTACAGATGTAGCAAAGCTCCATTATAAGTGCACACCTTTTTTCAGTGTGCACTCCACTAGATTAAGAAAGATTGAGATACATGTAGGATCGGGTTTTTCACTCTTTTCTGGCGTAATATTCACCTAAGTGAGCAGTACACGAAGTCTAATGCGCCTAATGAATGTGTGAGGCGCATTGTTCGTGAGACTCAACACTTTCTAATGCGTCAAATATGCACATGTGTGTGATTTTACACACTAAAAACACTTTTTTTAAAGTGCTTCAACATTAGTGTTGAGCGATTACGTTGGGGGGGGGGGGGGGGGGGGGGGGGGAGGGGGGGGGGGGGGGGGGGGGGGGGGGGGGGGGGGGTGGGGGGGGGGGGGGGGGGGGGGGGGGGGGGGGGGGGGGGGGGGGGGGGGGGGGGGGGGGGGGGGGGGGGGGGGGGGGGGGGGGGGGGGGGGGGGGGGGGGGGGGGGGGGGGGGGGGGGGGGGGGGGGGGGGGGGGGGGGGCGGGGGGGGGGCGCGGGCGGGGGGGGGGGGGGGGCTATCGACAATCGAGCGATAGGTTGATAGTCGGCCACCATCGATAAGGTTTTTCGATAGTCCAGTGTCGATCATCTCCGATGACCATTAAAGTCTATGGGAGAGAACAACACCTTCATCTACACCCAAACAGGGCTGGAGAAGCTGGAATTAACAGCCACAACCAGTCAATGGATACCTGTACATCTTAGGCACAACACTAGGCTATACAAGCCACAGAAAAAAAGTCCCACACACCATTTCACTATCCCTGTCTTTCCACGAGCAATACCCCTTAAAAACCTGCCTCACCCACAAAATAAAAGGCCAGAAGGCAGTATTATTTTAAAACCAGCATTTTACTTGAACTGACATTGAATATCCCTGTCCTGGACGCAGCATGACCCTAAAAACCTGCATGACCCATAGAGGGAGATTAAAAAAGTGCCGGAAAGAAAGTATCTTTGAACCACCATTTTAGTTATGAAACTGGAATTGCCAAACCCCAGTCCTGGAACGCGCAGCACGACCCTTAAACCTGTATGATCTGACCCACAGATTAAAAAGTGCCGGAAAAAAGGATTCTTTCAACCACCATTTAGTTGAAGACTGGACATTGACTAGGAACTGTCCTGACCGAGTATGTGCCATTAAACCTGTCCTGACCCCCAGAATAATAAGTGCCTAGGAAAAAGGAGTCTTTCACCACCTTTTATTTAACCTTGGACATTGACAAACCCTGTCCCTGGACCGCAGCATGACCCTTAAACTCTGTCTGACCCCAGATTAAAAAGTGCTGGAAAAAGGAGTCTTTCACCACCATTTTAGTTGAACTGGACATAAAAACTGTCCCTGTCCTGGCCACAGTTTGACCCTAAAACCTTTCCTGACCCCCAGATTAAAAAATTCCGGAAAAGGAGTCTTTCAACCACCATTTTAGTTGAACTGGACATTGACAAACCTGTCCTGGACCGCAGCATGACCTTAAACAGTCTGACCCACAGATTAAAAAAATTGCCCGGAAAAAGAGTCTTTCAAAACCACCCTTTTAGTTGAACTGGACAATAACTATACCTGTCCAGGGCAACAGCATGAGCCCCAAACTGCATACCCCAGATTTAAAAAATGCCAGAAAAAGGAGTCTTGTCAACCACCAATTGTTAGTTGAACTGAACATTGACAAACCCTGTCCTGGACCGCAGCATGACCCTTAAACCTGCTGACCCACAAATAAAAGTGCCGAAAAAGAGTCTTTCAACCACCATATTAGTTCACTGGACATTTGACTATACCTGTCCCCTGGACCGCAGTATGACCATTAAACTGTCTGACCCCCAGATTAAAAGTGCCGGAAAAAGGAGTCTTTCAACCACCAATGTTCGTTGAACTGGAACCATTGACATACCTGTCCTGGCCGCAGTAAGACCTTTAAAATTCCTGACCCCGAGATTCAATAAGTACCCCATGGAAGAAGGAGTCTTTCAAACCACCATTTTAGTTTTCACTGGACAATGACTATACTGTCCTGTTGCCACAAGCATGACCCTGGGCCCGAGTTACAGTGGTTGCGTGAGATCCCAGGCTGGCGTCCGTCATCCTATTAACAAGCAGTAAAATGCCCTGATGGACGCAGCAACGAAAACTGTCGTGCTGAAGCAGAGTGCGGAAGCGGAAGTTTGAGAACCTCCAGCCTTCCTCATACACAGTCAATACCTGGGTAGCGCTTGCCCCTCCGTATGAGTGCGGACCAATTGAGCTCTCACTTAAATCGGTGGTCTAACGCTCCCGGTTACACCCCGGTGCCCAATTTCTTGGCATTCTTTTTTTCTCATTTTACGTCAAAGTGCAGAGGAAATGGTCTCTGTCACTTTGTTCACTGTCCGTGCTCCATACTCCAAGTCCTACCTGAATAAACCTAGCATCTGTCAAGTTTTTGCCTGTACCCTCTCCTTTACATTCAGATGAATTTTTTTAACAGCTATTTATGTACATGCAAGTTTTTTTAGTAGTTTAATTCTAAACACACAATTTTAAAATAGGATGGAATCCCAACCATGGTCCTTTGTTTCTCTTTTTTTTTAATTATATTAAATGGGTTGTCTCAATACAGGATTGATAGCTATGTTAAAGATCTTGCAAAAACAAGTCATTTTCAATAGTGTCCATAAACAGTGCCTACCTATTCCCTGTTTCTGACAGCACCATCACCCTTGAGCCACTCGTGACAATTGAGAAGAACAAATGTCTGTTTAGAAACAACATTTTTTTATAATAGGACCTGTAGAATAGCTGCATGTCACAGCAAAAATGCCTCCAAAAAATTCAAAGCATGACCTCTTGAGCCACTTTGACAATTGTGAAGAACAAATGTCGTTAAAACAACATTTTTTTATAATAGGACCTGTAGTAATAGCTGCATGTCACAGCAAAATGCTCTCAAAAATTCAAAAATGACCCATGAGCCCACTTTTGACATTGTGAAGAACAAATGACTATAGAAACAAAATTTTTTTAGCAATAGGACCTGGTAGTAATTCTGCATTTCCCCAAAAGCAGCATGACCCAAAATAAAAAAAAAAAAAAAAATATAATATGACTTCTCAGCCACTGTTAAAAATTGTGAGGAGAAATGGCCACTTAAAGCCACATTTCTGTTCCAAAGGACCATAATTATTGCCTGTATCCTCACAGCAACATGACCCCAAAAAATTATTAAAATGACTTTCTCAGCCCTGTTAAAATTGTGAGCAGACAGACCCCAAAACCATTGACAAATGCTAAAAATTCTAAAGATGGAGTAAATGGAATATGGTTTTTGTCATGAAACCTTGGTGTCTTTTACAGTCTCCTCACAGCAAAACCAGCAAAATGAACTGTTAGGAACTGAGAATAAAAAATTGGCAGTAAGAAGAAATGATCTTTTAAAAATAAACGTTTTTCAAGAGACCATTTCTGTTTTGGAGAGGAAAGTGAAGTAGACCAGCAACTAATCGGTGACCTCGGCAATTGGGGCCCAAACAACATCAGAGATCCATGCCTGATTCATCTTGATGAAAGTTGGTGAGGGGTAAATAATGATATGCCAAGGTCACCCATTAGCTTCTGCCCACCTTGCCCTGCTGCTGCTGCCTGCTGCCGCTACGGCTACTTTGCACTCTACTGGCTGTCACGCGAGCCTCGGCTGGCGTTGTTCACCCGTGACATTTGAAGATGAGAAGCAGAACGCAACAGATGTGTCCCAGTTGGATCCATCAGCAAGGTCTCCATTTTCCTGCATTTACTCCTCTAATTTGGGGTGGGTGGAAGGAAAGTGCTGAGTTTATGTTTGTACCGTGGATCCAAGGAGGGTGGCCACCCAGTAACTGGTTTGTTCATTTTGATGGCCTTAATGAAGGATCATGTTGGAGGAAATGGGCATCCAGCACTCATGTGAGAGATGGACCTTGATATCCCAAGCCTCTGGTCGATGGGCACTATCAAACAGATCTTTTCCTCTTCTTCCACCCGGCATCAAATTCGCGCCAACCTCTTTCAAGGCAGGGACGTCGGTAACAATCGGAGTCTAGGATTTCCATCCTTCCTCCTCCCCCGCTGCCACCGGCCACACTTTCAACACAGCAATGGACTTGCCTGAGATGAGGCCCCCTGCGAGCTGATGCCCACCTTGCACTAGCTCAGGGACCCCCGAACCACTGCCTAATGAAGACCGATGAAATTTGTGAAACTGTCGGCCTTGTGGATTTGACGGAGAAAGGTCTGTGTTCCCGCATCTTTCCGTCTCCACCTCAGTCGCAGGCGGGACCAGATGTTTCAAGAGTGTCCAACATCGTTCCAGAACTAAAGATCACCACAATGCTCATGCTGACAAGGGCATTGTCCGACGGACCATTTTGTTGGCTTCTTAAAACTTGGCAAGATGGTGCAGAAAGCCTCTTTCACCTGCCTCCACTCTCGGTGGCTCAACACCCCGAGGTCCGCACCGCTGCTTGTCAGCCAGTGTCACGTTCGTTCTGCGTAATGGCAATTTGCGCTGCTGCACAATCGCTGGAGCATAGTGAGTGGTGGAATTCCAGCGTGTGTGCCCACGACAAACAATGAGACGGTTGAAACGGGAGGCCGAGCTGCTGCTGCAACGCAGCCAAGTGGGACGAAGCAGGGTGCGAACGGCCGGAAGTGCGTACACAGCGACCTCGAGCCTTCCTTTCAGCAGGCTCCAGACCCGGTAGCACTTTAGAAATTTCAGACGACCAGTTCATGACATGTGACAGGCTAGGGATGTGCTCCAGCCTAACGATCTAAGCGGCCCAGCAGATTTCGCCCGTTATCGCACACCACCTTTCCTGGCACAGATGTTCTTGTCAGCCAGCAGGCGCTCCGGGTCCTCGTTGCGGAGAGCCGCCACAAGCTCCTACCTGTGTGTGGACGGTCTCCAAGGCAGATTAATTTTCAACACGGCCTGGTGTCTCTGGCACGTGTGCCACCAGAGGACCTTGGGGGAAAGACCCTGCACCATCCCTGCGGTTTTGAAGAGCATGCGCCGAGCCTGAGAGCCACCGTCAACCCCAGAGACACCACCCCGCTCACCCCAGTAACGTCACAGAGAAATAGAGACGGGCTTAGGCCGTGCTTACTAGTCCATGTGTCGGTTGGTGTGATGGGACATTTCCCGGACACAGATGCTACAACGCGCTCGAAATATTTAATGACACGTGGCTGGCCAGGGCAGGGATCGGCTTTTCTGGCAAAGAAATCCTGCTCGGCATCTGGTATTGGGGCAGCGAGGGCCATGACGTGGTGGAACCCATCTTGGTCCACCAGACGGAAAGTAAACTTTCCAAGTCCAAAGCCTGGCAATGGCCGACATTCAGGCTTTTGGCTTTGGATGTTTGGGTTAAAGTGTTTTCTTCTTCTGCACCCAAACCTGGAAGACAGAAGGCTGGCTGCTAGACTGCCACAGTCACGGCGTTGCAGAGTCGTCAACTGGCGGAAGGAAAGGGGTCTGGGGATGGGACCTCTGGTGTGCTGGTGGTACGCGGGCGACCGGCGGAGGCTGAAGCAGAGGCTGATCCCTGTCATGACTCTGAGAGACATGGGCAGCTGATGAACGCTTGGTTGTGGCGGATGAGGAGGATTCGGAGACAGAGGGTGTGACAAGTGGGTTGGAGGCCCGGCGTCGGTCTGGCCTTTTTTGGCCAAGTGTACCCTCCATTTCAACTCATGCATTCGCTGCATGTGACTTAGACATGTTGGCTGTGGTTAACCACTTAAGGTTCTGCCTCTACTTATCCGTATTACGGTAAAAAAGGCGGCATATGACATCGCAGGCTGCATCAGAGGCTTGCTCAAACAAGGACCAGGCTTGAGAGGTACCTGGACCTTTTTGAACGGAGATAAGCGAGGAGCGGGTTTTGCGCTGACCATGGCTGCGGAAGCATATCAGCGGACTTCTGCGACCGCCCTCTCCCCTTTTTGGTGGCGGAAGGACCCTAATGACACTACCCATCGTCTTCCTCCTCGTCCCTGATGAAGCCTCGCAGCAAATCTGCGGAAATGGAACACGATGGATCCCAATGTACGTCATCATCATCATTATCAACACAGTGACTTTGGTCGTCCTGACTTTCTGCAGCCAGAAGCTCGGGCTACAAGCAAGAGGACTGCAAGGCATTGCCGACCGCCCAGGATTTTTTTCCGATTAACCGTCTTCCTTCTCCTCTTCTGATGCATCAGTAAACTGGGCATCAGATGCAGACTAAATCACCTCGTGAACTTTAACAAGCCTTCTGACCCCAACCTCGCATTTTGTCATCAAAGAGGTCTTCAAACAATGGATTATCCACAGTGGTGGGTACACTAGATGACATTGGCTGCTTTCATGTTGGACGGAGCTGATGATGCTGATGACGACATTTGTGGCCGTGACTGGAGGACGAGAGGTAAAAGACTGCTGGATCAGGTTGCATTACCCACTGAATGGACAGATGGCGACGCTGTTTTGTTACTGATATTCACAGGCCCTGACCCAGCATGACAAGGCCTGACGGGTCCTGCAACTCGACGATCCCGCTGGCAGGCGTTTTGTTGGGTTCGCCATCACGAAGGAGCACCCTTCTCGTCGACCTCTACCTCCATGTGCTAAACCCCCCTCTTTGCTCGCTTACCTAAAAACCTGCATTTCGCTCCATGGTTCAGAAATATAAAAATTGAGAAGGTATGGAATAGTTATTTTGGAAAGTTCCCTCTTATTAAAAAACCAAATCAAGTAATATTGATAAATTTAAATAATTTTTTAACTATTCTCATATCCATCTAATCAAAATCTAAATTGCTGATTCAAATTTAAAACTGCAAGGTGTCTCTACAACAAATCTGGACTGGGCAAAAGTGCAAATAACACGTATCTGTAATGTTTTCGTAATAATACACAGTAATATTTTTTCACCTTTAAATTCACCTTTGGGGACTATAAACTTTATGTTTTCAGATTTACGTGCAAGCTGCGTCAATGAACAAAGCTGTAGTGCGCCAAAGTCAAAAAAACACTTATCTGTTATGTTTTCGTATAATACACGGTATTTTTTTGCACCTTTCAATTCACCTGAGGTGACTATAAAATTGCTGATTTCAGAATTAAGTGCAAAACTTCGTCAATGAACAAAAGCTGTAGTGCGTCAAAGTAAAAAAAACACTATCTGTAATTATTCGAATAATAAAAGGTATTTTTTGTCACCTATCAATTCACCTGTGGTTGACACAAAATGGCTGTATATCAAATTTAACTGCAAAGTATATCTATCAACACAAGCTGGCCTGCGCCAAAGTGAAAAAACATCGTATCTGAACTGATATTTCGGTATAGATAAAAAAGTATTTTTTGGCACCTATCAATTCAACACTGTGGTGACTAAAAAGATTGCAGTAATCACATTTAAGTGCAAGGTGCCTCAATGAACAAAGCTGTAGTGCGCCAAAGTGAAAAAAAACACGTTATCTTAATGTATTCGGAAAATAAAAGGAATTTTTTGGCACCATCAATGTCACCAGTGTAACTACACAATTGCTGTATTAAAAATTTAACTGCAAGGTGGCTCTATCAACAAATCTGACTGGGCAAAAGTGGCAAAAAACACGTATCTGCAATGTATTCACGGATAATAAAAGGTATTTTTGGCACCTATCGATTCACCTTGGTTGACTACAAAAATTGCTATATTCAAATTTAACTGCAAAGTAGAATCTATCAACAAAGCCTGGCCTGCGCCAAAGTGAAAAAACATGTTTCTGAAATGATACGGATAATAAAAGGTAATTTATTGGCACCTATCAATTCACTGTGGTGACTAAAAAATTGCAGTATTTCACATTTAAGTGCAGGTGCCTCAATGCACAAAGAACGTACAGTAGTGCGACAAAGGTCGAAAAAAACACGTAACTGTAATGTACTCGGATAATAAAAGGTATTTTATTGGCACCTATCAATTCACCAGTGGTACTACACAATTGGCTGAGATTCAAATTTAAAAACTGCAAGTGTGGCTCTATTCAACAAATCTGACTGGCAAAAGTGGCAAAAAACACGTATCTGTTAATGTAATTCGGATAAACAAGGGATTTTTGGCACCTATCAATTCACCCTGTGGTGAATACAAATTGCGGTATTCAAATTTTAAACTGCAAAGTTAGATCTATCAACAAAGCTGGCCTGCGCCAAAGTGAAAAAACACTATCTGAAATTTATTCGATAATAAAAAGTAATTTTTTGGCAACTATCAATTCACCTTGGTGACTAAAACATTGCGAATTCACATTTTATGCAAGATGCCTCAATGAACAAAAAGGCTGTTTAGTGCGCAAGTAAAAAAAACACGTTATCTGTAATGTATTTCGTATAATAAAAAAGGTATTTTTTTGGCACTATCAATTCACCAGTGGTAACTACACAATTGCTAGGATTAAAATTTTAACTGCAAGGTTGCTCTATCAACAAATCTGGGACTGGTAGGCAAAAGTCAAAAACACGTATCTGTACTGTATTCGATAATAAAAGGTATTTTTGGCACCCTATCAATTCCTGTGGTAAACCACAAAATTTGCTGTATTCAAATACAAACTGCAAAGTAGATCCTATCAACAAAGCTGGCCTCGCCAAATGAAAAAAACACGTATCTGAAATGTTTCGGATACTAAAAGTATTTTTTTGGCACCTATCAATTCACCTGTGGTGGACTACAAATTGCAGTATGCCACATTTAAGTGCAAGGTGCCTCAATGAACAAAGCTGTAAGTGCGCCAAAGTCAACACCACGTATCTGAAATTTATTCGATATTACAAGGTATTTTTGGCACCTATCAACCTGTGCTGACTTGCTGGATTCTAATTTAAGTACAAGGTGATATATCACAAAGGTGGAATGGGCAAAATGAAATGAGCCACCTTCTGAAATGTATACTGATAATAAAAGTGGAGTTTTGCACCTAACAAAGAAGACCTGCAGTTACTAGAAAAGATGGTATCCTAAAAGTTCAGGCTGCCCAAATTTTGTAAAATCCCCAGGAAATATTATCAATAGAAAACTGTTAGAAAATAAAGCAATTGCAATGACTACACTAAGTCCTTGGTGAACTATCCAGTATCTTTATAAGCTTGTCTGAGTTCGCACCTCCGCCCGCGGGGGCCCCCCTCCCAGCTCCCTCCCGTGACTTAACACGGTAGATGCTCCTTTTAAAATTCTCTATCCTAACTATATCAAATCCTCCAATCTACTAATCCTAACTAAATTGTTAAGGATCACAGCTAATAGTGAGGTTACTCCTGTGAAGAAAAATAAATAATTTCGCTGAGCTGTTTTTACACAAGCGAGCACTCGTCCTTCTGCTCTGAACGCTGAGAGACACTGAGGCTGAACAGAAAAGCGTTCTAAATGTAAACGAGGGTCATGTGATTTTTCACCAATCGCAACCCTACACTCCCAGTCATGACGGCGCACAACACCCTTCTAACCCTGCGCTATTCTGTATCTGATTGCTGGCCGCCAAAATGACAGGAAGCGGCGAAAATGGCACATCCTTAATAGAGAAGCACGAGATTTTAACCTAAATTATCGCATGATCTAAAAAATCCGATCACCATAAAAACTGTGCCGATTTCAACTTTGTCGATAATAATCGCTCAACACTATTCAACATAAAATAAAGTATATGAATTGTGTATTGCTGTAATCATATCAACCCACAGAGTAAAGCTAACTTATCACGGATACTGCATGGTGAGTGCTGTTAAAAATGAAAATAAAAAACACTACTAAGATTGCAGTATTTTCTTCACCCTGTCTTCCAAAAACCGGATTTAAAACTGATCAAAAAGTCTTGTCCCCCCAAAAATACCAATAAAAACATCAATTCATCCTGCAAAAAACAAGCCCCTACACAGCTCCGTACACAGAAAATAAAAAAGTTATGGCTCTCAGACTAAGGGGATGCAATAACGTGTTTTCCTTTTTGAATAAAAGTGTTTTTATTGTGTAATAATTATTGTGTAAGCAGTAAAACATAAAAATATACAAGTTGGGTATCGCTGTAAGCGTATCGACCTGCTGAGTAAAGCTAGCTTGTCATTTATACCACACGGTAAAAAATAAAAATAAAAAACACTACCAGGATTGCTGTATTTTGTTCAAAACGCCTCACAAAAACCTTAATAAAAAGTGAAAAAAGCGTCATATGTAGAGATGGGCGAATTGATTCTAACGAAGTGGAATTCGTTTAGAATTTCAGGAAAACTTCGGTTCGGAACGAAGTCGAAGTTTGGGGTACTTCCCGTGAACGAAGTATGCGTTTGATTGATAAAATGGCTGCGAGCACATGGCGCTACATGGGGCAAAGCACTCTGGGAGGAAGAAGGGCATAGCCGGCATGACATGTGCAGAGATGAAGCCAATCAGAGACCGGCGAGATTCTGTGACATCACCGCACAATATAAGTCCGGGCGCGACGCCGGGAGCTCACACTCCTCTCACTGTGCTCATCAGGGAAGGTGCTGCCGCGGCTGATAGCTCTTACTGATGAATATATTTTTATATAGCGATTTCTGTGGGGTGTCTCAGCTTGCCCTCAGAGACTGTTCTCTTAATTTTCTATTTCTAATTTTTTGGGGGAAATTGGTCTGAAATCCAGTGTCCCGTCCACTCCCGCTGCCTTTTAAAATTCCCAAATACCCCAATTTGGGATCTAACCCCAGTTCCTTTTGGGTATTATTTAAAGAAACAGCTTTTTTAACAATACAAAACCACTTCTTTTTTTGGCGCTAAATTCTATTGCCAATTTACACCCGGGGGTTTAATTTTAAGAAATTTTTTTTGCTGGGGGTGCTGACCCCAAAAACCGTTTTTTTTAAAACCCCAAAAAATATATAAATTTTTCCTGTAGCCAAATTTTAAACAAGAAAAGGTTAATTACAACTGTATCTGGGGGTTTTTGGGGCGTAAAAAAAACACCAATTTAACCCCTTTTAAAAAAAAAAAAAAAAAAAAAGCTACTTTTTTTGTGGGGCTAAATTTTTTTTTGGCCCAAATTTTACACCCAAAGGTTAATTAAGCTTTGGTTTTGCTGGGGGTGCTGACAAAAAAAAAACCCGTTTTTTTTCAACGCCAAAAATAAAAAAATTTTTCCTGAAACCCTAATTCACAAGAAAAGGGTTAAATTTAAACAACTTACTCTTGTTTGTCCCCGTAGAAAACACACAATTTTTTAAAATAACGCACAAAGCAAACCTTTTTTTGGGTGCGGCTCAATGCTATTGCGCAATTTACACCCCGGGGTTTAATTTAAGCTTTTTTTTGGCGGGTTTGTGCTGACAAAAAAAACCGCCTTTTTCAACCCCAAAAATATAAAAATTTTTTCCCCTGAAGCCAAAATTCACAAGCAAAGGTTAATTACAACTGTATCCTTGTTGTGTGGCGTAGAAAACACGCAATTGAACACGCTAAAAAGCTACTATTTTGTGGGGCCAAATTCTTTGGCGCAATTTACACCCGGGGGTTTAATTAAGCCGTTTGTTTTGCGGGTGTCTGACCCCCCCAAGAAACCACAAAACGTAAAAAAGCTGTCAAAATCAAAAAATATACTCTGAAAAACGCAAGAAATAGGTGCACCCCTGAAAGGCAATAGCATACATCTAACACAAAATCAGGGCACACTAAAGATTTAAGAAAAAACCTCAAGGTATATAGGAAATTGGAAATGCATTACTCAAAGGAAAAAAATAAAAAACCGGCCCTTTTAAGTTTACAGTATTTAAATCAAAGTTTTGTTTTAAGCCACCCCCCCCAAAACGTAAAGGGGAACCCCAACGGGTGATCCCTACCCCAAAACCCATGTTTCCCCTCACTGGGCTCAATCGATTTGAAATTTCCCCGGGGAGGGTTAGGAACAGCAATTGGATTATCCCTGAAACGGGTTTTAAAAAGGGGCAGCGAGTGCACAACCCAAATGAATTGCCAATTAAAATGGACAACAAAACGAAATAAAGCTTGCACACTAAAATATACTCTGAAAAACCCCAAGATAGGTGCAAACCAAAAAGGCAAAAGCAAACTTCTAACACAAAAAATCAGGGGAAACATTAAAGCCTAATAAAACCTCAAGAAATATGGGAAAATTTTGGGAAAATTTCATTACTGCAAAGGAAAAAATATAAAAAAAACCGGGGGACCCCTTTTTTTTAACAGTTTTTGATAAAAGGGATTGTATTAAGTTTCCACCCCCCCAAAACATCAAAGGGATCCCGACCCAAGGTGAGCCCCTACACAAAACATGTTCCCCACTGGGGCGAAAAATCCAGACTGAAACTTCGGGGGATGGTAGGAAAACTAGAAATTGGGGAATTTTAACCTGCCGGGTTTTAAAAAAGGGGCAGCTGAGGGGAAAGCAACCCAAAATGAGTTTGGGCCAATCTCAAATGGACTAAAAAACGTAAAAAAGGGCTGGGGGGGGCCCCATTCAAAAAAATTATACTCTAAAAACGAAAGAAAGGGGCCCCCACTGAAAGGCAATACCATACATCTAACAAAAATATCATGGCACACAAAAAGACAAGTAAAACCCAAGGTATTAGGAATTTTGGAAATGCATTACTGCAAGGAAAAAAAATAAAAAACCTGGGACTCTTGGGTTTACAGTATTTGATCAAAGATTGTATTAAGCTCACCCCCCAAAAAACGTCGGGGGGATCCCAGAGCAGGTGGGGTCCAAAAACACAAAACATGTTACCTCACTGGGCCCGTCAATCCAGACTGCAACTTCAGGGGAGGGGTAGGAACAAGAATCAGTTTAAATCCTGCACTGGTTTAAAAGAGGCAGCTGGGGTGCAGCAAGCCAATGAGATTGCCAAACTAAAAAGGCCCTACAAAACGAAAATAAAGCTGTGCAAAACCCAAAATTTTCCTAAAAAAACCGCAACCCTAGGGCACACTGAAAGGCAATAGCATACACTAAAAACCAAATTCAGGGGCACACTAAAGACAAAAGAAAAACACCTAAAGGGTATATAGGAATATTGGAAATCTTTTACTGCTAAGGAAAATTTTGAAAAACCTGGGACTCTTATTTACAGAAATTTGACCCAAAGATTGTTTTTAAGCCCAACCCCCCAAAAACGTCAAGGGGATCCAGAGCAGGTGAGCCCTACACTAAACAGGGTTCCCCTCACTAGGCTAAATCCAACTGTAACTTCGGGGGAGGGGAAAGGAACTAGCAATTGGATTTTTCCTCACGGGTTTTAAAAGAGGCAGCTGAGTGCAGAAAGCCAAATGTGTTTCCCAAAACTCAAATGGACTACAAAAAAAAAATAAAGCGTCACATCAAAAATAAACCCAAAAAAAACGCAAGCATAGGTCAAAAACCGGAAGGGCAATGACCCATCTAATACAAAAAATCAGGGCAAAACAAAAAGACTAAGAAAAACCCCAAAAAGGTATTTTGGAAATTTTGGGAAAATGCATTACTGCAAAGGGAAAATATAAAAAACCCGGGGGACTCTTAGTTTACAGTATTTGATCAAAATTGTATTAAGCTCACCCCCCCAAAACTAAAGGGGGAATCCCAGAGCGGGTGAGTCCCTACACTAAACATGTTCCCCCTCACTGGGCGTCAATCCAGAACTGCAACTTCAGGGGAGGGTAGGAATTTGAAAATTGGATTACCTGCCCCGGTTTAAAAAAAGGGGTTAATTACACTGAAAATCTCTTTTGTTGGCTTTGAAAAAAAACGCAATTGTAACACCCCTAAAAAAGCTACTATTTTGTGTGCTCAGTTCAAATTGCGAAATTTTTCATCCAGGGGTTAATTAAGCGTTGTTTTGCTGGTGTGCTGACAAAAATAAACCGTCTTTTTTCAACGCCAAAATATATAAATTTTTCCTGTAGCCTAATTCACAAGCAAAGGTTAATTACAACTGTATCTCTTGTTGTGTGGCGTAGAAAACACGCAATTGTAACACGCAACAAAGCTACTATTTTGTGCGGCTCAATTCTATTGCGCAATTTACATCCAGGGGTTAATTAAGCGTTGTTTTGCTGGTGTGCTGACAAAAATAAACCGTCTTTTTCAACTCCAAAATATATAAATTTTTCCTGTAGCCTAATTCACAAGCAAAGGTTAATTACAACTGTATCTCTTGTTGTGTGGCGTAGAAAACACGCAATTGTAACACGCTACAAAGCTACTATTTTGTGCGGCTAAATTCTTTGGCGCAATTTACATCCAGGGGTTAATTAAGCGTTGTTTTGCTGGTGTGCTGACCCCAAGAAACCGTCTTTTTCAATGCCAAAATATATACATTTTTCCTGTAGCCTAATTCATGTCCGAAGGTTAATTAAGCCTGTTTGTGCTTTTACATTTAGTAAAACACAAAAGTGTTTTTAAACGACACATCACTAAATTTTTCCTGCCATTTGTGGAGCGCAAATTTATATCAAAGGTTACCCAAGCATGTTACTGGGTTTATTTGGAGTCAAAAACAGGGTGTATATTTATCATATACAGATATCATCACAAACAGTGTCTGTACATTTTAGAACAAACAGTCATGTCAGACAGAGAGGTGGTCAGGCTATGCCACCTGCAAGGGCAGTGGCCACAATAAACATTCCTGGAAGACAGGCAAAGGCCGCAAGCACAGCAAAGGGGAGTCGCAGCAGGGGGTCCACTCGGTTGAGGCCACACCTGCCAGAGTCATCTTAGCGGCTTCGTTGTGTTAGTTCTGCATACCCAAGGGTTCCTTGCAGTGGTTGACTAGTATCCTCTTCCTCCCAGTTGAACATCCTGACCTATCCCACAGAGCAGATAGTAGTCGAGTAGCGGATCCTCAGAACAAAAAACCTTTAGGTGGCATGGCCCTAGGGACGCGGGTCAGCGGACTCGCACCTGTACCTCAGGCCCGCCTCCTTGTCCCATCAGGGTTCCCTCAGCCAGAGATATACTATGTGGTCTGGCTCTCACTTCAGCGCCGCCACTATATAGCATAGATGAACAATTTGAGGAGGGCAGTCAGCAGCTAATTTGGCGAGCGAAGGGGTAAATGGCTGGGCCAATATCGCCTGCTTCTCTGCAGTAGGCGGCCAAAAGTATAGATGTGGAGAGTTGACATGGAAGGTCTCATGTTGTGATGAGGTCAGCCAGGCATACCTAAGACCCGGTGATGAGGACAGCAGGGAAAGTGACGATAGTAAACACAAATAGATGATGTTGTAGCCGATCCGCACTTGGGAGCCGGGTGAGGCAAGGCTTCATCATTCTGTCAGGGAGAAGAGGGAATCTAAGCTTGCAGTCAGGCAGCAGTGGAGCCAGCAAGTGGGTCGTGTGGCACAGTGAGTCAGCAGGATAGCAGCAGTGTGAGGTGGGAGCCAAGAGGCCACGGGGTAAAAATACACGATTCGAGGTCCACAAGAAAGGTGTAGCGGCCACAGGGGCTCAGCGATTACGGGCAGCCGGCGTGGGCCAAGTAGCTCACTCAGGTACGGAGCGTTGGCAGTAAATTCCGATAATCGGCTGGTGAGATGTGGCGTTCTTTGTAAGACACCGGCGGAGAGCCGAATATGGGTAATATGTAGAATCTGGTGGGCAGGAAGTGAAGGGAGTGGACAGGGAGACTAAACATTGGCACCACGGCCCTGCGTCGCAACACAATTGCTCAGCGGTCACCATCCGAAGGTTGGACTGGGAGCACAACGTGGTTCAGGATGTGGTGGTCACATCATGCCGCCGACAGCAACAGCAGAAGCGCAAGCAAGCGAGCCCAGTGGCCACGCATGCCTATATTCAGGCCAGTCAAGGCTCACACCACCTACCTGCAGAAGGGCAGCTGTTTCTCTTCTGAAATCATCTCCCGGTCCAGTCCTAGATGTCATGTCCTCGCTACTCATGGCGCACAGCAGTCGTTCAGCGAGGCGCGATTGCAAAGAGACAACAGTATGCGTCATAACCATCCTAAGGGGTGCAGCTGGCCTGACCGTGCTCCTGACCAAGTTGTTGGTTAATGCGTCCCTCCTTCCAAATGGTCGGGACTAGGCACATTCAGAGAAACTAATGGCTTGTGCTGAGCCGAGACTGGAGAGTTCGCCAAGCGCGTAGAAGTTTATACTTTTGTTCAAAAAGGCATACTGTGATTTAACACAGCACTTCATAAATACTGTAGAAACAAAAGGTGGGTCAGTCCTTGAGTTATCGGTATTTGGTTTCCAGGTGCACGGTCCAGAGCGGATGTCTGGAGCTGTAATATTGGTCAAGGGCCAGTACATGTCCACTTTTACGGACCACATGAGGTGAATGGCCTTCCTGCTACCAGGCACAACTCAACAACTTTGACAGGAGATGCCGCATTTTCTCCTCAAGTTGGTCAAACTGCGGCCACCTGCGCCAAATGTCGCCTGCTCATCCTACCTCCAACCACCACCATCTCAGCATCACAAGTATTGCTCCTCATGACCCTTAATGTCTGTAGGGAACAGCTGGTGGCACGAGTTTCTAACCTGGCTTTGCCTCGGCGAAATCGAAGTCACACGGGGAGTGACTGTACCGCGGTTCATGCAGCAAGAAATCGATGTGTGGCTTTCTCGCACCAAATGCAATCGGAACCCATGGTGACGGAACATGGGAGGATACATGGTGTCTGCGACATGTGTATGCCAAGGCGAGGAGGGAATGGTCTATGCGGCCATGCATGGCGCCACATGTTCAATTGGTTGTGAAAAAGGTTTCCTGAAGTCTGTCACGACGATTTCGAACATTCTGAAAATGGCCAGGAAACTGTTGCATGCACTATAATTCCATTCGTTAAAAGCCAGGAACAGTCCCTCTCGAGTTGCTGCTGAGAACGGCCTCCCCCAACACACTCTGATATGCGATGTTTCCCACCCGCTGGAATTTCCAGACTGCACAATGTTCGGACGGGCTGTTAATGAGACACGAAGAGAAAGGCTTTAACGATTTTTTGTGATTGAATCCAGGCAGATAGAAGTACTCCCACTGTGTAATACTTGATGTCTCAGCCAGTGGCAGCTCATGCGTGACACCTGCCGTTTGTTGAGGCATTCGACGGAAAATAGGCAGACGTTATTTGTCAGTCGCCAGGAACTACGGGATGCAATAACATTCATTCCACCTGCTTATGTCCCTGGCAACAGAATGCTGAAATCAATCTGTTCTGGTGCAGGGGATGGATGAGATGGCCAGAACCTAATCTCGGGCCACATGAGTCGGTGAGGGACTGAATAATCGGAGGAGGAGGAGGAGGACATTGGAAGCAGAGAAGCATTGTGGTTGGTGAAATGAGTGGATTTTCTACCCAGGTTACAAGGGATGGAGGAGCAGGAGAGCTGGAGGAGGTGGATGGAGAGGAGAAAGGACGAGGCAGATGACCCCCACCCATAGTCACTTAGCGGCAGTATTTTAATTTAACAAAGGGTGGAAATGGAGGCAGGGTGCCCCTCGCAGTCAACTTGTGCAGATGGCCCGCAGCCTGATTATTTGCCGACTGGTAGTGACAGACATAATAGTCAGGCATCAGGCGAGGGATGACTCTGGCTCTCCACCCGTATTGTAGACCCTCCTACTCGCTCCAAAAATGGGGAGCCTTTTTCCCAGCATAATGAGAGGGAAGGACAAACTCAAAATACTATAGGGATATCCTCCGTTAATCAGTGGGCGCCTGCCTATGTGCGGCATCGGTCCCTCCTTCTGACAGGTCGACCGGGGGTTCCTCAGCGCTCAACGTACTACTGCCGCATGGCTGCTCGTGGAAGTGGGGGTGGTGGGGGTAGGAAAGCAAGTACCAGCTCCATAAGTAGTAACCGCTAAGTCAGGAGTACACTGATGAGCAGTTTCCTTCAACCCGCTCTAGTGAGGGGGCAGGTCGCGCCAGCGAGCAAGCAAGTCAGCGAGGACCTGGAGCTGTAACTTGAACCAAAGGTTGTGGCCTACCTTGGACAGCACTCTGCTCACCTCTAGTTAGAAGATCCGCGCTGGGATACTGGGCAGCTCCAAACTGGGATGTGTGGCCTGCAACTTGCGAGTTTGCAGTGGAGAAGCTGTCTGCCAGTCGGCCAGTTAGTGTGGCCATCAGAGCGGATGTGGTTCAGTGCTGGTCGGGGGCCATCGTTATCCCAGGAGGATCCCGCTGTCAACGGGTAATGTGGAAAGACTGACCCTTTGTCAAGTAGAATTCAGGCTGGATCGGCCAGGGATTTTCCTCACACCAATGCCTTAGGCGTCAGTCTGGGTTCAAATACCTGCCTCAGCGCACTATTCTGATGCCGCACCCGCCTTGATTGCACACATCTGCTGCCAGTTTCTCCTTCTGCCTACCACATCTTTTACCAGGGACGGTATTGCCACCCACCTCAACACTCTGTCATTGTGGCCACTCTATGACCCTCATGTGCGCTGCTGTTGTGTTGGGCGTGAATCAACTCTCTGTGTCATGTGCACTGTCTGACCTTTCTTGATCTGATGCTGTGGCTGCTTGCCATGTCCTCTCACACTGTGTCATTGTGCACACTGCGCCTGACCTCATGCTGTGTGCTTGCCGCCGTGACCTTCCGCATCTCAGTCATTGTGCCATTCTGTGGCTTCCTCCTGTTTTGCAACCATCCTAATGTCATTGTCGTCACTCTGCTTACCTCATGCTGCTGCTGTGACTCCTGCGTTGCCCTACAACACTGTGTCATCTGTGCCACTGCCTTGAATCATGCTGCTGCCGCCGTGCCACTCCGCTCTCAGTCATTGTGCCATTCTGTGGCTTCCTCCTGTTTTGCCGCCTCCAGAATGTCATTGTGCCACTGCCTGATCTCATACTGCTGCCGCCGTGACCTCCACACTGTGTGATTGTGCCACTCTGTGGCCTAATACTGTTTTGCCGCCTCCAGAATGTCATTGTGCCACTGCCTGACCTCATACTGCTGCCGCCGTGACCTCCACACTGTGTGATTGTGCCACTCTGTGGTCTAATACTGTTTTGCCGCCTCCAGAATGTCATTGTGCCACTGCCTGATCTCATGCTGCTGCTGTCGTGACCTCCACACTGTGTGATTGTGCCACTCTGTGGCCTAATACTGTTTTGCCGCCTCCAGAATGTCATTGTGCCACTGCCTGACCTCATACTGCTGCCGCCGTGACCTCCGCTCTCAGTCATTGTGCCACTCTGTGGCTTCCTCGTGTTTTGCCACCTCCAGAATGTCATTGTGCCACTGCCTGACCTCATGCTGCTGTGGCTGCCGCCGTCACCTCCACACTCTGTCACTAATGTTGCCACCTGAGCTCTCAGCTTGTTTTTTTCCAGCTTTCGCTGGCATGACTTTATCAGGCTACATTCCCGCTTGAGTTTTTTGGTCAGTTTTGCCCTATTAAGTGCCCAGGGAATTTTATAGTGAAGCAATTCTAAGAGCGGCGGCAGTCATCTGCGTGTCATACTAAAACACAACATTGTATGAAGACCAAACCAAGCTCCCTCTGCATATTTAAGCATGGCACAGCACCCTGCAGGCTCTGTGCAGCCTGGAAATAGCTGCTTTTTAACACGATTCGTGCCGAAGTAATTCGGACCGAATTTATTTTTGTCGGAAAATTCGGCGAAATGACCGAATCGAATTTTTGAGAAATTCGCCCATCTCTAGTCATATGCCCCCCAATATCAATACCAATATTACACAGGCCATAGGCTTTCGGCCTAGGAAATCCTAGGTGTTGCATAGCAATATTACCTACAGGGGCCGCATATTTCCTACAGGGAGCATATTACCTACAGGGGGACTATAACCTAGAAGGTGCATTTTACCTACAAGGGGCATATCACCTACAGTGGGCATATCATCTACAGGGGGCATATGACCTACAGGGGACCTATAGCCTACAGGGGCCACAAATTACCTACAGGGGGCCTGCAACTTACAGGGGGCATGTTACCTACAGGCGGCACACCACTTACCGGGGGCCTAAAACCTACACAGGGCTATATTCCTACAGGGGTCCTATTACCTACAGAGGGCATATTACCTACAGGGGGCATATCACCTGCAGGGGGTTATAACCTACAGGAGGCATATTACCTACAGGGTGCCTATCTACTGGGGTCACTATATCTTCCTGTTCCTACAGGGATATATATACCTACATGGGGCTATATACCTACATGGACCTATCTAGAGGAGGCAATATATCTACCTGTACCTACAGGGGGATATATACTCACAGGGGGATATAAATGTAGGGGGTAGTATATCTACTTTTAGCTACAGGGGGCAGTTTATCTACCTACAGGGAGCTGTATACCTACCTACTGCCGTCTAGATACCTACCTGCTTAATGGTGGGAAAATTACTACTTATTTACTTAATGTGGAGCTCCCATAGTAGAGGTAGGAATTGGTAGGGCAGTGTTGATAAAGTGAGGATTCTAAGATGTTTGAGTGGTAAATTCTGCAGAGACGAGTTGCAGCCAGGAGAATTCATCATTCTGTTACATTATGAGAGGCAAATATAAAGATTCTTTTTGAAATATACTAAAGGTTTATCTTTTATTTTAAAATGCCAAGTCAGATGATAGCTCTTGCTTCCCACCTCTGTCTTTGTGAGTGGCTCCATTGCGCCTAGACTGATCTTTCCTTGAAAAGACAGACTATATTCAAACAATCATTTTCCTGGAAGGTTAATCCTGATCATCTTCCAGCACGGACATCAGGGATATTGAATTGGCTGCACTGGATTGCCCTTTTTATTATTTATGTGAACACCTGAGTTGCACCATTGTTTTGTGCAACTAAAAAAGGTGAGAGACTTGATATTATTATTGTCTTTTCCTTAACAGTGCACTTAATACTACACGAGGAAGCGTCTTTCATTTCTCTCCTCCTCCCCCTTTCTCTCTGTTTTTCCCTTTCTCTTTTCTGCTTGCCTGTGTCTGAGGAAGCCTAGAATGCTTTGTGAAGTCACAAACAGTCGTTAAGCCAGTTGTTAAGGCCTCAAGTCGATTTATAAGAGCTTAGCAATCAACTCTCGGAATTACTCCGGGCCACAGCCAGGTCCCCCAGCAGATCTATAGATAATTGTGCCCTCCAGCAGATATATAGAAAATACTGTCCCCCCGCAGGTATATAGATAATTGTGTCCCCCAGCAGGTATATAGATCATAGGTTCCTCTGCAGGTATATACAGTAGATAATTGTGTCCTCCAGCAGGTATATGGATAATAGGATCCCCAGCAGGTATATAGATAATTGTATCCCCCAGCAGGTATATAGATAATTGTATCCCCCAGCAGGTATAGAGGTCTAATTGGCAAATTAAAAAATTAACAGTACTCACCTTTTCCCCGCTCCTCTGAAGCACCTGCTGCTCAGGTCTTCCCGCATAGGTGGCATGACAGCATCATGCTGGCAGACATCACAATGACGTTCTCATGCTGTCTGTGCTGTGTACTCCAGAGGGCCGAAAGCCTGCTTGTGGCTCACTGGAGTACTCTGTGGAGCAGGGAGCTATTGCTCTCTGCTCTGCGGTAGCATTCAAGGGTATATGCGTCCAGAGGACGCACATACAGTTGAAGAGACCATCAACGCTCCAAGCCCACAGCAGGTTCAAGACACTGGCAGTTTTATCCGGATAAAAGTGCCTAGCGATGCCCCTGGTATAATTTAACATTATTAGAAGAACAAGAAATGGTGACAGCCACTAAGATTCCTGATTCTGTAAAACTGTTTTCTCAAACCAAAGAGAGAATTATTAGGAGTGTTTAGTCTTAAAATATTTATCTGAAGACAGATTTCTAGAGATTTGTTTTTGATTTGGCCCTGTACAATGTCAGTCTCGCAACTGCAAACAGGCTAATTTTTAGAACCTCTTAATCTGCAAGTCTCATGTACACTTACTGTAACAACATCTTTGTCCCTCAAAAGTGCTGACACAGTCATTATGAACACTCTCATATAATACACAATAACCAGTTTGCTGGGGTGTCCCTTATTTGGAACAACCTCAAAATGATTTTCAATCTGTCTTCACATGTTTTGAGTTCCTCTAAAGCCTTGCTAGTTAAATGGGTGTTCTCACCATTCCATATTACAGAGCGACAGCCAGCTTCAGACTCAGGCTGTGGGTGGGCCTGAAGCAATGAAATGTCAGCTCTGCTATTCCTTATCTGTTTGTAAACTGTAATGCATAAGACTTAAAAACGATAAAGGGTTAAAGCATTTTAGTAAGTGATATAAACAAGCTCCAATCTCTTACATAAAAAACAGATGAGGGAGTGACATCACCATCCCAACCACTACTACTATAGCTTGTCATAACAAAGAGAGGTGACTGGTAACTATAGAACCTTGTATACAAAAGCAGGAGATCTGATCCTAAAACTGAAAGGAAGCAAAATCAGAACAGCAATGTATTTGATAATAGTCTTTATTTACCTTTGCATACATGTTTTAAGCTAATCAATGAAATGAGAATACCTTTTTAGGAAAATACATCTTTTTGTCCCCAGAACCAAGTGAACACTTTTGAACTTTTGCTCATTAATTAACCCAAAAAATATCACTTTGCTATTTGTGGTAAGAAAATAAGTTCTGACCAGCAACCCTATTTTAATGAAAGAAAATTGGAGGGCAAACAGAAGAAGAATTAATCTATATTTCTTTTTTATAAGGGAAACCTAGAGCAGAGGTACAAATTGGTAGCAGGAGTTTTCAAGAACCTTGATGCCTGATCACACTCCAAACAAACTAAATCTCAAAACCTCACTAAGAAGAAAGCAGCCATAAAACAATTGCAGACTAATCATGGCATGATGATTAAAGCTGTATTTTCTGCATTTTACTTACAGAAATGCACAGCATTAAACTGCCTTTATTGCTGTGTATTTCTGCAAGTTAACTCCTTAACGACCGCCCACCGTCTTTTGGCGTCGGGCATTTCAGGTCATTCGTTTGCAGCGACGTCTTTTGGCGTCACTGCAGACATTGGAGTTTGCGGCTCCGGGTGCCGCAGCAGCACTGAGAACAGGGCTGTATTACAGAGCCCTGATCCCAGCTTTAACCCTTTGATTGCCACGGATCGTCACCGCAGAGCAATTAAAGGGTTTCCCTGCTCTGTCGGGTGATCGGAACACCCGGTGACCCTACCGAACCCAGAGAATGGCTGTGTGCTGTCCTGATCACTGCCTGTGTCAGACTGACACATTACTAAGTGGAAAAAAAAGTAAAACAGTTCTCCCTTCATGGGATTTTTTTTTTTGTAAAAAAGGAAAAAATTTTAAAAGTGTAAAAAAAGAATAAAAAAATAAATAATAAAAGAAAAATAAATATTTAATAAAAAAATTATTGTGCATACATTACTCACAAAAAAAACCTACACATATTAGGTATCCACAGGACTGTAATAACCTGTAGAATTAATCTAACAAGTTATTAAATGTGAATAGTGTAAAAAACAAAAAATTTGAAAAAAAATTCTGCAATTATTTATAGGTGAAATTAAACTATTCAGCCATAAAATACAATTTGTCTCAAATAAAACGAGGCCTCATACAACAATGTCATTGAAAAAAATAAAAAGTTACAACTGTTGAAACACAAGGCGGCAAAAACGAAAAAAATTTTCTGGTCATTAACTACTTTTCAGGCGTTCGGCTTAAGGGGTTAAAAAAACGCATCAAAAATGCACCAAAACGGAAATGGTTACCCTTACCAACATTGGACGTAAGAGTACATCCTGATTCCACAGGGTGTTAGCTGCGGGAGGGGGCTGCCGCCATCCCGCCCTGTTTAACCATTAGATGCAGCAGCAAAATTGGCCGCGGTGTCTAAATCAATGAGAAATAGTGCCGCGCACCATTCATTACTGCGATCAGGCCGCCCAAATCGCTTAACATGGCAGCTGGACACCTTGTGAATGCTTCCATCGCCACCATGTTTTCGATTTCTCCACTTCCGGCCCCAGGCTGGAAGTGGGGAGACTCCAATATTGGTACACCCTAATGCATTGTCTACTGGAGGAAAGAATATTTTGTCAATTCATGTCAATTATTAAAGGTGTTATTGAAGGAAAAAGGACAGAGTGCTGTCTAAAACATTTGTATTTACCTGCCTGTTTTACTGTATCTGTATGTACAGAAGTTTCCAATAAAGAAAACGTCCTTTAGTATATGCTGGTCCATATTTTTCATATAACTTGGAGTTTCTGGAGGCTTGGAAGCCGTGGGCCTGGGACCTGTGCGACTGCTTAATAAGGACATTTACATGGAACAGCAAGAACTATCCAGCTGAGAAGTGGAGAGAGCCTATTCAGTCGTATGTTTGTTTTTGTATATGCTATATAAAATGCATTAGGCTGTATAAATGATCGAGCCCCCTAGTGGTGAAGCACCCCAGGAGGACTCAAAGGTAAGGTTAAAAAAAAGATTTAAAAAGTTTTAAAGTGTTAAAAAATAATAGAAAAAAAATAAATGTTCAAATCACTGCCCTTTTGCCATTTTACAAATAAAAAAATGAAAGTTACACATATTTGGTATTGCCGCATCCTAAAAAGTCTGATCTATTAAAATATAACATTGTTTATCCATTGTGCTGAGCACTGAAGAAGAAAAAAGATTCCAAACGCCAAAATTGCGTTTTTTTTTTGGCCATTTCACATCCCCTAAAAATTTAAATAAATGTAATCAAAAAAGTCCCATGTATTCCAAACTGCTAGCAAAAAAAGTACATGTTAGCCCACAAAAAATGCACCCTCATCCAAGTCTGTAGGTTTTAGTACAAAAAAGTTATTGGTCGCAGAAAATGGTTCTGTGGCGCAAGTTTCAAAAATAGAAAATGTTTGGATTTTTTTTTTATGATACCAAAACATAACGGGAACCCTACCTGTAGAATACAGATAATACATCATTTTTATCGAAGATTGAACTCAGTAAAAACAAGTAAGTTTTTTTTTAACATTTTGCCCTACTTAGAATTTTTTGCAGTTTCCCAGTATAGTCTATGGTAATATGAATAACATCATTAAAAAGTACATCTTGTCCCACAAAATAAAAGCCCTCATATGTTTATGTTGGTGAAAAAATAAAAAAAAAGTTATGGCTCTGGGAAGGCTGACAAAAAAAGGCTTCCTTCAGGAAGGGGTTAATTTTGATACAATATCTAAATGCTCCTCACTTTTACAGATAAAGCTGTAGATAAGCAAATAGACATTATTTATCTCATTTCATTAACATCTATTCACATGATCTCATTGAGATAATTATAAACTAACTAAAAGACTCAGTCTCTCTCAAAGATTTAGCTGATTTCCAATGGAATTAGGTTCTAGTCTTTCTTACTATGAAGGTCTCTGCTTTGTATTCTTACACTGGACATGACATCTGTTTAAAATGTATAGATCATAACTTTACTAAAGACCCAGATGTTCCACCATTGCAGAAATCCTTTATCCCAGAGGAACTCTGCTCGATTTTCAAAAATAATTGTTTCAAATGCAACATAATCATCTACCACCAGCTAATGGGGAACAAGATGGGTACAATTTATGGAACTCTTTGATGATACTTTTATTCTTTCTTCATAGTCATATAGGTCAAAAATCACCATGTATCCCCATTATATTGTCAAGCTTTTTTTGTATTTGATGTGGCAATTAAATTGAAGCAATTGCGTTTTCCAGGCTTCTCAACACAAAAGACTTGGGAATTACTTTTACACCTAAATTTCACATACATTAGATAATTGTTTTTTTCATTTGGTTTCATTTGTACTTTTTTTTACAAATTACCTGCAATTTTTAGTTGCCTTTTAAAAAGGTTGATGAAAAATATGCCATTTGGTTAATTTTAGCATATCTACAAAAATTGTATCAGAGATTCCACCTTGGAAACCCAGACCTCAAAATATTATTTCATGAAAAGGTTACTCAAAACTTTTGGCGCAACAAACCTAAACTAAGGTCAAGGCTTTGAGACAAAAACAGTTCATTGGCACCAGAGAAGACAAAGCTTCAACAACAGTATTTATATAGTATAGTATTTATAACACAAAAATTTTTTTCAATATTAGCATATATTTTTTTGTAATCAATCCCTACACTTATTTCTAAATATTCCACAGACTGTCTTCCGTTAGTGCCATCCTACTACAAAAACAACCATTATTTTAAAAACTTTTGTAATGCTGTTTGCTGTCCTACCCAACCAAAATCTTTTGTAATTATGTCCCTTCCTAGCTACCTAAGGTTTGTTTATCAACATTCCCCGAGGTACTCTGCTGACATCCAGTGGCCATTTAGTGTTAACGCCTGAGTCTTTAAAACATGGTATGCATTGTCATTCTTATCGGTGGTATACGTCCCATCTAAACAGTTATTTCTATTTCTATTGTCTTATATACTCACACTATGTAATATGTATAAGTGAATGGAAAGGGGTCATTGCTTTATAAGTGGGTTAGTATCCATTGACCTTGATAAGGCTATGGTTTTATCATTGATGATACAATGCAGTTATTATTTGTATTATTTATCAATTTATTTTCAACAGGCGTGTGATGTATTTATTTGTTTTTACTGTAGAAGATGTGATTTTATCATACAAGTTAAGTTTTTTCTTTTCATTTTTGACCATTGTGCATGCATATGAATTTGGTGAGTGCGTTCTTACATTGTATGTTCATGCTAAAATGTAACCTTTTCCATCAGCTTGACATGGGTTTTTCCTTATAAATGTGCATTTGTGCTAGTGTAAACCTAAGGGAGTGCAAAAGGTGCCTGCATAAAACGTGTTCTCTGCACATAAGTATTATCTTTTAAACATAATAAAAAAATTTTTTCTAGTAAACAGCACAATGCTACCTTTCTACTGTCACTGATGTCCAGAACAACAGGAGGAGTCAAAAAAATTGAATCACTCTAATTTGTTGTTTTTTTGAACACCCTCGCCTTTGGATACATTGGGATCACCAATTAGAGTGGCAGCTTACAGTCTGCTGTATATCTTTAGAGCCTTTTGCCCCAGGTTGCACATAGCTCCTAGGGGAGTGTAACTATTTGCCCATATCATCTTAGATTTCCCAAGTTGGAAATACTAGACAAGGACAGCATCTGTCATTTTTCTTTTGTATGTGTTTGGAAGCTATAGCGAATTCCAAAATGATGAAATATAAAACAAAGAAGCAGCAAAACCAAACCGAATCTTACCTTACTCTATCAAACCAATGAAGCAAAGTAAAAACAGCATATATATATATATATAGAAGACAACTTATACAATGCCATGCCCGGTCAGTAGGAAAAGAAAAGGATAAACATAAAGTAGGTATAAAAGGTTAATTTATACAAAGCTGCTGTGTCTATTAATCTTCTCTGCCTCTTTTTTTGTCATTCCTAATTTAAAATTTGTATTTTACACTGGGCATTTTATACTGAATATGTATTGGGGACTAGTATTAAAATCAAATCAGAACACAAGGTGCTATAACATCATTAACATCCAAAACTGTTAGCTGTTAGTTCATTCATGAATGAACATGATTTTCTCTACCACTCCTCCATGAGACAAGTTGGTAGTCATTAGCTTTGACCCTAAATCTTCAAGGACTCTCACCGTGCTACCAGACACTGCCTTTCAGAGTCCATACTCACTTGACTTGACTCAAAAGGTTTTTAGCAGAATCCACTAGGATGAAGTTGAGAAAAATTCATTACAAGTTCAGATCCTAAGCCGTCCTCACAGCTTTTAGGTACTAGTCACCTGCTTCCACCTCTTTTTTTATCTGCAATGGGACTGGAACATATTACAGATCTGACCGAACACAACAATAACACAGAAAACAAATATATGATCCATGGATCCACTTACTGTTAAGTACAGACATCACTATCACAACCTGAGACTTCTAGGACACTATCTCCTTAGCACCCCATCTTCTCTGTTGTCTTGTAGGACTATGCCATTGACTTACTAACCTTAACTAAACAGCACCAAGCCTAGCACTTATACAGTCTGTTACGCAACCTACCTCCAAGCATAGTGTGTAAAGCATCCAGATCGCCACAATCCATATAATAGCCCATTCCAGGATTTTCTTGGGCCCAGCCTCATTTTCAGGGCTCCCTCAGTATTTGCCTCCCAGAAGATTCGCATTCCTTTGTCCAGTTATCACAACTCATCTTTGTTGGTCCTCCACTAGCCACAGATACACACGCACACACACTCACTTTCTATCTATCTACATATATACAGTGGGTACGGAAAGTACTCCTTTAAATTTTTCACTCTTTCTTTCATTGCAGCCATTTGGTAAGATCGAAAAAGTTAATTTTTTGCTGATTAACGTACACTCTGCACCTCATCTTGAAAGACAAAAATACAGAAATGTAGACATTTTTGCAAATGTATTAAACAAGAAAAACTGAAATATCACATGGCCTTAAGTATTCAGACCCTTTGCTCAGTATTGAGTAGAAGCACCCTTTTGAGCTAGTACAGCCATGAGTCTTCTTGGAAAAGATGCAACAAGTTTTTCACACATGGATTTGGGGGTCCTCTGCTGTTCTTCCTTGTAGATCCTCTCCAAGTCCCTCAGGTTGGATAGTGAACATTGATGGACAGCCATTTTCAAGTCTCTCCACAGATGCTCAATTGGATTTAGGTCAGGGGTCTGGCTGGCCCAGTCAAGAATAAGCACAGAGTTGTTCTGAAGCCACTGGCCATTGTCTTGTCATAGGGTCTGTAACGATTTCTGGCCACACAGTCAGAAAACGTCCTGGAACAGGGGATCCGCAGGGCCCACCGCAGGCAGAGATGGTAATACCCGCAGGGGGTAGCCGAAGTGCAGGTCTGGAAGGCTGGACACTGGAGGTTGATAAACGGATGCTCAGTGCAGGTGTAGCTGGTGAACGAATGCCCAGTCCAGGTAGGTAGCAGGTATAGGCCTGCAGGTGCAGATGTACAGCAGGTAGGCAGGCTGGTGCAGCGGCAGATGTCCAACAGGAACCGATAGACGTATGAACCTATGATAGAACAGCAGCAATGCAGCAGCCAAGGGGTCAAGCTCTAGTGCAGAAGACAACAACGAACTGACACAGAGTCAAGGTAGGAGGTTCCTTATGTAGCCAGAGGTTACAGGTCACTGGGCAGGGCCAAGGTACTCTGACTCCTTAAATGTGGTGCAGTGACGCGCGCGTGCCCCTAGAGGGAGCACGTGTGCGCACAGGATGCCAGGGAGCTGGAGGAAGCAGCGATGGTGAGGCTTCAGGAGTGGAAGGAGCCAGGACAGGTGTGTGCAAAGAGCCAGGGACACCAGGGGATGTCGCAGCAGCGGCCGGGACACAGGAGACACGGGCACGCTGTCGGTCCATAGCAGGGGCCACAGCGTGAACCGTGACAGTACCTCCCCCCTTAAGCCCTCCCCTCCGGGCTAGCCGGGTACCCACAAAACGGCTTGGGGTAACCACCTCCTCCTCGGTATCCCAGGAACTGTCGTCAGAGGAGGTGTCCAGAGAGTCCCGGAAAACTTCTTGGACCTGGGGAGAAGAAGCAGAAACAGTAGGCAGGGGGTGGGGTGGGTGGGAGTCAGAGGTGTCCCTGCAAACCAGAGGCTCTTCTTGCAGATGTGAATCTTCCACTGGCACAGCAGAACAAACGGGCAGAGAAACGGGAGGGCAGGGCTGCTCCAGATGGGTGGGCTTGAGGCAGTGAGAGTAGCAATGCTTGCCCCATTGGACGACTTCACCCGTTCGCCAATCCAGGGATGGACTGTGAAGCTGGAACCATGGAAGCCCGAGCAAGACTGGAGCAGAAGAACTTGGCAGGACGTAGAAGGAGATGTCCTCTTGGTGGAAACCTCCAATTTGTAGAGACACAGGCTGGGTTCGGAACTGGACTGGCTCCTTCAGGATCTCCCCGTTAACGGATGAAAAACGTAGTGGTTTTTCCAGACGGGAAACAGGCAGGCAGAACTTCTCCAGTAGGGACGGATGGATGAAGTTCTCGGAAGAGCCGGAGTCCAGAAGAGCAGGCACTTCAGACGCATCACCAGATGAAAAACGTAGGGTGACTGGAGTGGTCAAACGGGGAGCAGGCACACCGTTATTCAGGGTAACTTCACCCACAACCCCATGGTGCTGAGGTTTCCGGGGCGCAGCTGGGCGGACTGGGCAGTTCTTCAGGAAATGACGGGTACCACCGCAGTACAGGCACAGGTTTAAACTGCGTCGACGGGCGCGTTCCTCTGTGGTGAGATGAGTGCGGTTGACCTCCATAGGCTCATCTTGGAAAAACGCAGGTGTCAGGCGAGGTGGGCTCGTGGTTTCAGGTACAGAGCGTGGAGGCTTGCGAGGCCGGGTGGACGCTGGCTGCTGGCGTAGCTCAAGCTCCCTCTCAGCAAAACGGATGTCGATCCGGGTAGCCAAAGCGATGAGGTCGTCCAATGTGGTGGGTAGGTCACGACCAGCCAACTCGTCCTTAATGCGTCCATCGAGGCCCCCCCAGAAGGCAGCAACGAGGGCCTCATTGTTCCAGGCAAGCTCAGAGGCCAGGGTACGAAACTGGATGGCATATTGACCCACAGTAGAATCGCCCTGACGGAACCGAAGTAGCGATGAAGCAGCAGATGTGTTGCGCCCAGGTAGCTCGAAGGTTCTCCTAAAGGCACTCAGGAACTCCTGGAGGTCCCCTGTCAGCGGATCCCCTCTCTCCCACAGGGGTGAGACCCAGGCCAAGGCTTCACCTGACAGCAGGCTAATGATGAAGGCCACCTTGGCACGGTCAGAAGAAAACTGGTGGGCCAGGACCTCAAAATGGATGGTGCACTGATTAAGGAAGCCGCGACACGTATGAGGGTCTCCAGAATAACGGGCAGGCAGAGGCAAGTGCAGGCTAGGACTGGACATGGCAGCAGGAGGCGGAGCCACAGCAGGTGGTGGAGCAGGTGTAGAGGCCAGTGCAGACATGACTTCGTCCAGACGGGTGGTGATGGTCTGCAACTTACGGAACAATTGCTCCAGGTGGACGCCATGACGGTTCACCACAGCTACCAGGTCAGGCAAAGTCACTCCGGCGGGATCCATATTTGATGGTCAGTTCGTACTGTAACGATTTCTGGCCACACAGCCAGAAAACGTCCTGGAACAGGGGATCCGCAGGGCCCACCGCAGGCAGAGATGGTAATACCCGCAGGGGGTAGCCGAAGTGCAGGTCTGGAAGGCTGGACACTGGAGGTTGATAAACGGATGCTCAGTGCAGGTGTAGCTGGTGAACGAATGCCCAGTCCAGGTAGGTAGCAGGTATAGGCCTGCAGGTGCAGATGTACAGCAGGTAGGCAGGCTGGTGCAGCGGCAGATGTCCAACAGGAACCGATAGACGTATGAACCTATGATAGAACAGCAGCAATGCAGCAGCCAAGGGGTCAAGCTCTAGTGCAGAAGACAACAACGAACTGACATAGAGTGAAGGTAGGAGGTTCCTTATGTAGCCAGAGGTTACAGGTCACTGGGCAGGGCCAAGGTACTCTGACTCCTTAAATGTGGTGCAGTGACGCGCGCGTGCCCCTAGAGGGAGCACGTGTGCGCACAGGATGCCAGGGAGCTGGAGGAAGCAGCGATGGTGAGGCTTCAGGAGTGGAAGGAGCCAGGACAGGTGTGTGTAAAGAGCCAGGGACACCAGGGGATGTCGCAGCAGCGGCCGGGACACAGGAGACACGGGCACGCTGTCGGTCCATAGCAGGGGCCGCAGCGTGAACCGTGACAGGGTCATTGTCTTGTTGGAAGATGAACCTTCGGCCCAGTCTGAGGTCCACAGCACTCTGGAAGATGTTTTCATCCAGGATCTCACTGTACTTGGCCGCATTCATCTTTCCTTCAATTGTACCAGTCGCCCTGTCCCTGCAGCTTAAAAACACCCCCATAGCATGATGCTACCACCACCATGCTTCACTGTTGGGATTCTATTGGGCAGGTGATGAGCAGTGCCTTGTTTTCTCCACACGTACTGCTTAGAATTAACACCAAAAAAATCATTCTTTGTCTCATCAGACCAGAGAATCTTATTTCTCATAGTATGGGAGTCCTTCGTGTGTTTTTTTGCAAACTGTATGCAGGCTTTCATATGTCTTGCACTGAGGAGAGGCTTCCGTCGACACACTCTGCTATAAAGCCCCGACTTGTGGAGGACTGCAATGATAGTTGACTTGGTGGAACTTTCTCCCATCTCCCTACTGCATCTCTGGAGCTCAGCCACGGTGATCTTGAGGTTCTTCTTTATCTCTCTCACCAAGGATCTTTTCCCACGATTGCTTAGTTTAGCTGGACAGCCAGGTCGAGGAAGAGTTGTGGTCGTCCCAAACTTCTTCCATTTAAGGATTATGGAGGCCACTGTGCTCTTAGGAACATTGAGTGCTGCAGAAATTATTTTGTAATCTTGGCCAGATCTGTGCCTTGCCACTATTCTGTATCTGAGCTCCTTGGGCAGTTCCATGATTCTCATGTGCTCTTACATGCACTGTGAGCTGTGAGGTCTTATATAGACTGGTGTGTGCCTTTCCTAATCAAATCCAATCAGTTTAATTAAACACAGCTGGACTCCAATGAAGGAGTAGAACCATCTCAAGGAGGATCAGAAGGAAATGAACAGCATGTGAGTTAAATATGAGTGTCACAGCAAAGGGTCTGAATACTTGTGATATTTCAGTTTTTCTTGTTTATTACATTTGCAGAAATATCTACATTTCTGTTGAAGATGAGGTGCAGAGTGTACATTAATGAGCAAAAAAACTAACTTTTTAGATCTAACCAAATGGCTGCAATGAAAGAGAGTCGAAAATTTAGAGGCGTCTGAATACTTTCCGTACCCACTGTTAGAGATGGGCGAATTTCCCGAAATTCGTTTCGTTCACTTCGCCGAATTTCTCGGCAAAAAATAACTTCGTTCCGAATTACTTCGGCACGAATCACGTTAAAAAACAGCTATTTCCAGGCTGCACAGAGCCTGCCGGGTGCTGTAGAACGTTGTGCCATGCTTAAAGATGCAGAGGGAGCTTGGTTTGGTTTCATACAATGTTGTGTTTTAGTATGAAAACGCACATGACTGCCGCCGCTCTTAGAATCGCTTCACTATAAAATTCCCTGGGCACTTAAGAGGGCAAAACTGACCAAAACACTGAAGGGGGAATGTAGCCTGATAAAGTCATGCGAGCGACAGCTGGAAAAAACAAGCTGAGGACTCAGGTGGCAACATCAGTGACAGAGTGTGGAGGTGACGGCGGCAGCCAAAGCAGAATGAGGTCAGAGAGTGGCACAATGACATTCTGGAGGTGGCAAAAACAGGAGTAGGCCACAGAGTGGAACAATGACACAGTGTCTAAGTCACGGCAGCAGCCAAATCAGCAGCATGAGGTCAGACAGTGGCACAATGACACAGTGTGTAGGTCACGGCAGCAGCCATAGCAGCAGCATGAGGTCAGACAGTGGCACAATGACACAGTGTGTAGGTCACGGCAGCAGCAGCATGAGGTCAGGCAGTGGCACAATGACACAGTGTGTAGGTCACGGCAGCAGCATGAGGTCAGGCAGTGGCACAATGACATTCTGGAGGTGGCAAAAACAGGAGTAGGCCACAGAGTGGGACAATGAAACAGTATGTAGGTCACGGCAGCAGCCACAGGAGCAGCATGAGGTCAGACAGTGGCACAATCACATTCTGGAGGTGGCAAAACAGGAGTAGGCCACAGAGTGGGACAATGACACAGTGTGTAGGTCACGGCAGCAGCCACAGCAGCAGCATGAGGTCAGACAGTGGCACAATGACACAGTGTGTAGGTCATGGCAGCAGCAGCATGAGGTCAGACAGTGGCACAATGACACAGTGTGTAGGTCACGGCAGCAGCAGCATGAGGTCAGACAGTGGCACAATGACACAGTGTGTAGGTCACAGCAGCAGCCACAGCAGCAGCATGAGGTCAGACAGTGGAACAATGACACAGTGTGTAGGTCACGGCAGCAGCCACAGCAGCAGCATGAGGTCAGACAGTGGCACAATGACACAGTGTGTAGGTCACGGCAGCCACAGCAGCAGCATGAGGTCAGACAGTGGCACAATGACATTCTGGAGGTGGCAAAACAGGAGTAGGCCACAGAGTGAGACAATGACACAGTGTGAAGGTCACGGCAGCAGCCACAGCAGCAGCATGAGGTCAGACAGTGGCACAATGACACAGTGTGGAGGTGGGTGGCAATACCAGTCCCTGGTAAAGATGGTTGTTGGCAGATGGAGAAACTGTCAGCAGATGTGTGGCATCAGGCGGGTGGCGGCATCAGAATAGTGGCTGAGGCAGGTAGTTTGAACCCAGACTCATTTCTCACAGTTTGGGTGGGGAGTCATGGCTGAGGTGGTCTGTTGCCTAGGGCAGTGGTGTGTGGAAATCCTGGCCGATCCACGCCTGATTCATCTTGACAAAGGTCAGTCGTTCCACATTTCCCGTGGACAAGCGGGTTCTCCTTGGGCTAACGATGGCCCCCGCTGCACTGAACACCCGCTCTGATGCCACACTACTGGCCGGGCAGGACAGCTTCTCCACTGCAAACTCGGCCAGTTGCGGCCACACATCCAGTTTTGCTGCCCAGTAGTCCAGAGGATCTTCTAACTGGGGTGGCAGAGTGCTGTCCAAGTAGGCCACCACCTGTTGGTTCAGGGACTGCTCCAGGTCCTGCTGCTTCTGCTGCTGGCGACTACCCTCCTCACTAGGCGGGTGAAGGAAGCTGCTCATCAGTGACTCCAGACTTGGGTTTAAACTGCTGATGGAGCTGGTACTGCTCCTACCCCCCCACCTTCACCCAGCAGCCGCGGCAGTAGTACGTGAGCGCTGAGGAACCCCCCGGACAGACCTGTCAGAGGAGGGATGATGCCGCACATAGGCAGCGGCCAACTGATTACGGAGGATTTCCCTATAGTATTTGAGTTTGTCCTCCCTCTCAATAGCTGGGAAAAAGGCTCCCATTTTGGACCGGTAGTGAGGGTCCAATAGGGTGGAGAGCCAGAAGTCATCCCTCTGCCGGATGCTGACTATTCGGCTGTCACTAGCCAGGCAAATAAGCATGCTGCGGGCCATCTGCACAAGTGACTCCGGGGGGGCTCCCTGCCTCCATTTCCACTGTATACTGCCACGGTGCTTGGGGGTCATCTGCCTCGTCTTCCTCATCTCCATCCACCTCCTCCAGCTGCTCCTGCTCCTCCTCTCTTGTCACCTGGGTAGAAAATCCACTCATTTCACCAGACAATGCTTCTGCTCCAATGTCCTCCTCCTACTCCTCCATTTCAGTCCCCACCGGACTCATGTGGCCACGAGATGTAGTCGCCACGTCTCCAGTCCCCTGCCCAGACAGATTTTTCAGCATCTGTTCCAGGACATGAAGCAGTGGAATGACGTTATTCATCCCCGTATTCCTGGCGCCCTGACAAATAATGTCGCCTCCTCGAATGGCCTCAACAAACGGCAGGTGTCACGCATGAGCTGCCACTGGCTGACATCAAAGTTACACAGGGGAGTACTTCTGTCTGCCTGGATCATCAAAAAATCGTTAATGGCCTTTCTCTGTTCATACAGTCGGTCCAACATGTGCAGGCTGGAATTCCAGCGAGTGGAAACATCGCATATCAGAGTGTGTTGGGGGAGGCCGTTCTGCCGCTGCAACTCGAGGAGGGTGTTCCTGGCTTTGTACGAATGGATAAAGTGCATGCACAGTTTCCTGGCCATTTTCAGAATCTGCTGAAGATCGGTGGAAGACTTCAGGAACCTTTTCACAACCAGATTGAACACGTGCGCCATGCAGGGTGCATGGATCATCCCTCCTCAGTGCAGCGCGGACACCATGTTCCTCCCATTGTCCGTCACCATGGTTCCGATTTGCAGTTGGCGCGGAGAAAGCCACACATCGATTTCTTGCTGCATGACGCGGAGCAGTTCCTCCCCTGTGTGACTTCTTTTGCCGAGGTGTAGAACTGCGTGACACCGCTGTGCCCTACACATGTGGTATGATGGAGCAGTACTTGTGGAGGCTGAGATGGTGGTGGTGGTGGAGGAGGAGGAGGCGGACATTGGCGCAGGAGCAGCAGTTTGACAACGTGGAGGAGAAAGCGGCGTCTCCTGTCCAAGTTGTTGGTGTGCCTGGGCCGGAAGCACATTCACCTGTGGGCCGTAAAAGACATGTGCTGGCCCTGACCGTAGTTACAGCTCCAGACATCCGCGCTGCCGGGCACCTTGGAACAAACCGATAAGCTTACGGACTGGCCCACCTTCTGTTCTACATATTTATGAAGTGCTGGTACTGCCTTTTTGGAAAAGAAATTACGGCTTGGAACTCTCCATCTCGGCTCGGCACAAGCCATTAGTTCTCTGAATGGTGCAGAGTCCATCATTTGGAAAGGGAGGGACTGCAGTACCAGCAACTTGGACAGGAGCACGGTCAGCTGCTGCACCTTAGGATGGTTGGACGCATACTGTTGTCTCTTTGCAATCGCCTCGCTGAACGACTGCTGGCACCATGAGTAGCGAGGAGCAGGAGCATCTGGACCGCGAGATGATGTCAAAGAGAAACAGCTCCCTTCTGCAGAGGTGGTGGAGCCTTGACTGGCTGCAATTATAATATACTATCCTGCACTTGGCTGTAATAGTCTCGGTGCCAATGAAAAGGAGTATTGCAGCTCCACGATTATACAATTAAATAATTTCACGGCACACAGTAAGTTGCATTAGAAATATAGAGATTTATATTTAGATATCGTGTATATCAAGAAATTTCAGTTACAGCTGCAATGGCATGCGTGCCACTGGGCGCTGCTGCTGCTGCTGTTGCTGCGGCGGCAGGATGGACCACCACATTTGGGCCACGTTTCTCCCAGGCCACCGGATGGTGACGCTGCTTGTGTTGACGCAGGGCCGTGGTGCCAACGTTAGCTCACTGGGCAAGCTTCACTTTCTACTTACAGATTCTACATATACCCATATTCGGCTCCTCCGGTGTCTTAGCAAAGAATTGCCACACCGCCGAGTATCGGATTTTACCGCCAACGCTCCGCACTGAGTGACTACTGCCGCCGCTGCCTCGCTGAGCCCCTGTGCCGCTACTTTGTTGGACCTGCGAAGCGGGTTTTTTACCCGTGGCCCCTTGGCTCCCGACCTCAAAACTGCAGCTATCCTGCTGACTCACAGCCACACGACCCACTTGCTGGCTGCGCCGCTGCCTGACGCGCAAGCTGACGCCCTCTTCTCCTGACGATGATGAAGCCCTTGCCTCACCCGGCTCCCAATTGCGGTCGGCTACATCATCATCTATTTGTGTTTCATCGTCACTGCTGTCCTCATCACCGGTCTTGGTATGCAGAGGCTGACCCCTCACAACATGACCTCCCATGCCACTCTCAACATCTATACTTTGCCGCCTACTGCAAGAAGCAGGGGATATTGGCCCCATTTCTTCGCTGCCAAGTAGCTGCTGACTGCCCTCCTCAAATTGTTCATCTCGCTATATTGTGGCGCTGAGCCCAGACCACATAGTAGAATCTCTGGCTGAGGGAACCGGATGGGACAGAGGGGGTTGAGGACAGGTGAGGGCCGCTGACCCGCTCCCGGGCCATGCCAACTAAGGGTTGTGATTGACGTTCCCACCGACTCTTGGCTGGGTTGTCAGATGTCATCTGGGAGGAAGTTGATGACTAGTCAACCAATCAAGAACCATTGGGTTGCTAGTCAGTACATGGCCGCTAGATGACAGCGGCAGTTGTGGCCTCACCGAGTGACCACTGCTGCGACGTCCCCTTGCTGTGCTGCGACCTGCTACAGGAATGTTTGTGCCACTGCCACTCGCAGGTGAAGAGCCTGCCACCTCTCTGTCTGACATACTGTTTGTTCTAAAATGTACAGACACTGTTTGATGAAGATATCTCTATATGATAAATACACACCTGTATTTGACGCCAATGAACCCAAATAAGAAGCTTGTGTAACCCTTGGATATAAATTGCGCTCCACAAATGGGCAGGAAAAATTGACTTGTATGTGCCGTTTAAAAACTCTGTGTATTTTACTGAATATAAAAGCAAAAACAGGCTTAATTAACCTTCGGATATGAATTATGCTACAGAATTTCTTTTGTGGCGGTGAAAAACAAAGTTTCTTTTACTGAGTACAACAGCAGAACGCTTAATTAACCCCTGGATGTAAATTGCGCAAAGAATTGAGCAGCCGGAAACTACTAGCTTTGTAGCGTGTTACAATTGTGTGTTTTCTACGCTACACAACAAGAGAAAAATTTTAATTAACCTTCGCTTGTGAATTATGCTACAGGAAAATTGTATTTTTTGGCGGTGAAAAAGACGGTTTCTTGGAGTCACAACAGCAGCAGAACAACGCTTAATTAACCCCTGGATGTAAATTGCGCAAAAGATTTGAGCAGCCGAAAACTACTAGCTTTGTAGCATGTTACAATTGCGTGTTTTCTACGCTACACAACAAGAGAAAAAATTGTAATTAACCTTAGTTTGTGAATTATGCTACAGGAAAAATGTCTTTTTTGGCGGTGAAAAAGACAGTTTCTTTTAGTCACCACAACAGCAGAACAGCGCTTAATTAACTCCAGGATGTAAATTGCGCAAAAGAATTGAGCAACCAAAAACTACCAGCTTTGTAGCGTGTTACAATGGCGTGTATTTTACGGTACACAGCAAGAGAAAATCTTGTAATTAATCTTCGGTTATGAATAATGCTACAGGAAAAATGTCTTTTTTGGCGCTGAAAAAGACGGTTTCTTTTAGTCACCACAACAGCAGAACAACGCTTAATTAACCCCTGGATGTAAATTGCGCGAAAGAATTGAGCAGCCGGAAACTACTAGCTTTGTAGCGTGTTACAATTGCGTGTTTTCTACGCTACACAACAAGAGAAAAAATTGTAATTAACCTTCGCTTGTTAATTATGCCACAGGAAAATTGTATTTTTTGGCGGTGAAAAAGACGGTTTCTTGGAGTCCCAACAGCAGCAGACAACGCTTAATTAACCGCTGGATGTAAATTGCGCAAAAGAATGGAGCAGCCGGAAACTACTTGCTTTGTAGCGTGTTACAATTGTGTGTTTTCTACACTACACAACAAGAGAAAAATTGTAATTAACCTTTGCTGTGAATTATGCTACAGGAAAATTTTATTTTTTGGCGGTGAAAAAAGACGGATTTCTTGGAGTCACAACAGCAGCAGACAACGCTTAATTAACCCCTGGATGTAATTGCGTAAAAGAATTGAGCAGCCGGAAACTACTAGCTTTGTAGCATGTTTACAATTGCGTGTTTTCTACGCTACACAACAAGAGAAAAAATTGTAATTAACCTTCGCTTGTGAATTATGCTACAGGAAAATTTTATTTTTGGCGGTGTAAAAGACGGGTTTTTTGGAGTCACAACAGCAGCAGAACAACGCTTAATTAACCCCTGGATGTAAATTGCGCAAAAGAATTGAGCAGCAGGAAACTACTAGCTTTGTAGCGTGTTACAATTGCGTGTTTTCTACGCTACACAACAAGAGAAAAAATTGTAATTAACCTTCGCTTGTGAATTATGCTACAGGAAAATACTATTTTTGGCGGTGAAAAAGACGGTTTCTTGGAGTCACAACAGCAGCAGAACAACGCTTAATTAACCCCTGGATGTAAATTGCGCAAAAGATTTGAGCAGCAGGAAACTACTAGCTTTGTAGCATGTTACAATTGCGTGTTTTCTATGATACACAACAAGAGAAAAAATTGTAATTAACCTTCGTTTGTTAATTATGCTACAGGAAAATTGTATTTTTTGGCGGTGAAAAAGACGGTTTCTTGGAGTCACAACAGCAGCAGAACAACGCTTAATTAACCCCTGGATGTAAATTGCGCAAAAGAATTGAGCAGCAGGAAACTTCTAGCTTTGTAGCGTGTTACAATTGCGTGTTTTCTACGCTACACAACAAGAGAAAAAATTGTAATTAACCTTCGTTTGTGAATTATGCTACAGGAAAATTGTATTTTTTGGCGGTGAAAAAGACGGTTTCTTGGAGTCACAACAGCAGCAGAACAACGCTTAATTAACCCCTGGATGTAAATTGCGCAAAAGAATTGAGCAGCCAAAAATGAAGTGGTATTTGTATTATAAAAATGCTGTTTCTTTAAATGAATACAACAGGAACTGGCTTAGATGCCCTTGGATATTCTTTGTGCTGTGAGCAGATAGCATTAACATGTATATGCTCTGGTCTTCAATTCCAATACACCAAAAATTCAGAAATAGAACATTAAGAGAAGCAGTCTCTGAGACAAGCTGAGACACCCCACAAAAATTGCTGTATAAAAATCAGTTCTTCAGTAACAATCAGCCGCGGCAGCACCTTCCCTGATCAGTACAGTGAGAGCGGTATGAGCTCCCAGCGTCGCGCCCGGACTTATATAGTGCGGTGACGTCACAGAATCCCGCCGGTCTCTGATTGGCTTCATCTCTGCACATTTTCATGCAGGCTATGCCCTTCTTCCTCCCAAAGGGGCTTTGCCCATGTAGCGCCATGTGCTCGCAGCCATTTTATCAATCAAAAAGCAACTTCGTTCACCCGCGAAGTACCCCAAACTTCGACTTTGTTCAGAACCGAAGTTTTCCTGAAATTCTAAACGAATTCCACTTCGTTAGAATCGATTCGCCCATCTCTACCCACTGTATATAGCTTTTAAAGGACAATGTGCACCCCATTACATGAAGACTGCATTGCCACAATCAAAAGCAGGGGGAAATCTGATATAAATTTTGCTAGTGTATAGGCAACAAATTCATCCACCATGTGGCCTTTGTTCTTCGGACTAATTAGATAGAATATGGCATGATATTGTAAGCCGTGTACCGAGGTGGACTTCCCAGAATACAGTAAAGTCACAGACAAGAGAAACGACTGCAACACGAGAACAAGAGAAATGGCTGCAATCTCAGACCAACAAACATTTTTACTGGAATCTGAATAAAAAGATTATTATCAAAATACCTCAAGAGCACTTGCACATTGACACAAACCGGGACCCTTATTCTACACAGCATGCCACCTTACTATATCCTCTGGACTCACCGATGTTTTACCTATCAGCGGACTCCGAAAATCTGACCGCTATTTACCGCATTACAACCCTAGTTAGCTGGAACAATAGTGTGGAGGCGTATTTCAGGGGGTGTAGCACAAGGGTTTACAAACCACCAAAAGTACCTGCTATTCCCAGAGTACTATTAACCAATTAAAGGTCTTCGCAACACAAGCAACTAACAAAGTTATCAACACCGCTGTAGGACTTGTTCCACAGTCTCACGCAGATGTTATTTCCAGAAATGTTAGTGTAAGGCCTGACTCTAGATAAGACCCTAACTAATCTGTCTACAGGCCTAACCAATGTCTCTATCTGGCTGGCTTGCACGCTCACTGGGACTGGGTTTTTCTTTGTCTAATTTGCGATCACCAGTTTTAGATGGGGTTTCCTTCTGTCAACATCCGATGTCGCAGATGACGTTCACTCCATTTTAACACCTCCTCTAACCGTGATTAGACAGCAGATAACTCCCTCTGATTTCAGAGGTTTCAGCCCATGGCGTTCAAACCCACAGCTGTACTTCTGATTAGCAGGAAAGTTCCTGAGAGAGATTAACGTTGTAATTCTCTTGCAGCTTTGCTGATCTTCTCTCTCTCTGGCACTCTAACTCACTCTCTCACAGGCTGAGCAGCAAATAGACTGGCAGTTTTTATTTAATTGTATCTCTGTAAATATGGTTACAGCCCCTCCAATTTCAGCTTCTCTGATTGGACAGCAGTACAGATTTTTCCAGAACTTTCTGTAAAGTGTTTTAACCCTGTAAATGATGCATAATTACCTGTTTAAGTAAATACTTGACTCTTTTCTATATCATAGGGGCACTTAAAGGGGTTTTCTCAGTAGAGGCTTTGGCAGACTTAAGCTGTTTCTGTCTCTTACAGCTTCAATTCCAGTGGCAGGTCTCTTCTTCTAGGTGGGTCTCGCCTCCAAGTAGACATGTCTTCCCTCACTGAAGAGTGGTGACATCATCATTCTATGTGAGCAGTGTAAGGGAGAGAATGTCACAGCTCTGCAGACCTCCTGCAGTGGTCAGTTCTCTTACCTGGAGAGCTGTCACCTCCCTCCCAGGCTGCACAAGCGCTTTGTAACCAGAACACTTGTATTGCTGTAAAGACTTATACATTCAGCCTGAAATGATGAAAGAAATGTAAGAAATGCACTCTGCTCTCCCCTCTGTTATCAGGCAGGAGGTAGAAGGGGATCAGAATGCATAAGGCTGTGTCATATGTGTGAGAGTGAATCCAGCAGCTAGAGACTCAGTAACTGCCCAGATCCCTCACATAGAGCTATCACTAGGACATGAGCATAGAGAGGAGCTCAGGCAGCCTTTATTACACAGCCAGCAGATAGCACAGAAAGCTGTTTCATTTTCATTTTACACAGTTCAGAGGAGAGTAAGCACAGAGTGCAGGCAGCCAATCTCTGCACAGGGGACATATCCCAACCAGGAAGTGTGTCCCAACAGGGCTGAACTAAATATGAGGCGGCCAATTACAGCAAAGGGAGCATGGTCCGACCTCAGGCTGCTGATTTAGAACATATCTGCTATACTAAATGATTTAGGTCATGCAAACCAATTACAAAAGTGCTTATTTTTACTGTCCCCATCATTACAGATATGATCTTTGTAACAAGAAAACCCCTTTAAAGTCAAAACTTTAGAACTGCAGAATGCAATGTAACAGACCAGAATCCTCAATCATACATCAGATGACGACTCCCAGTAAGAAAGACATTGGGGCCAGTCTACCAGCCCACAATACCACCTCACAAATGAGATAATCTGGAAAAGTGGTTTCTTGATGAATTTTGTACTGTTGGGGAAGGAGAGGAAAACTCACATCATGAAAACTTTCAAAAAATCCTGATGTGACCCATTAAATCTAGGTCTTGGTGTTAACATTTATGTATATCCCTTCCGTTTATCACTAATGTGACCTAGTCGGTCAAGAGAGATGTTAAATGCCCTCATTGATACATAAGTTCCTGTTTAACATGGTTGAAATGTACCTAGAGAATGCTTCGTAGATTGCCAGCACCATGATAGCAGAAGCAGCTTTGTTAGGAAAATATTCATATTTTAGGATCTACCAAAGAAGACCAATATTTTAATGTGGGAAACGGGATTTAGCATTCTCAATAGAAGTAGTTTTAACAACAAGAGGAACCCCGGCAGGGTTGCTTTAGCCATAGGACAAACAGTGTACCTGTGACAAGCCCCATGACAGTTGGCCCTTTGGAAGTGGTATCTCTTTATTTTTTTTGTGGCTAAACGACAGATAACAGTTTAACGTTGCCTTTAGCATAACTGCAGCTAGACCTACAAGACATTTGATATGGGACTATGAAGGTCCCACAAGTCTAGCCACACTGTGTCACAGAGAAGTAATTGCCTTGCTTCTGGTAAGGTAATAAGGGAAAGCATGGGGTTCTCTATGGGGAAGAGTGGGTATTGAGCTCAGTCTGTTCGAGACTGGTTGGGTAAATTTAGCTGTTTTTATTCACAACAAGGCAGATACAAGCTGATTTCTATACATGTAAGAAAGAGTCAGTCCGTGAGCATAAGTCGATATATGAGACAGGAGGGTATGAGTAGCAGTTTATATCTAAAAGAGGACCCACAATGAACAGTCTGTTAGAGAGGGAAAACCATTAGCAGAAGTCTATATGTGAGAGAGGAAGGAGCTATGAGCCGCAGTCTATATGTTAGAGACAAGAGAGCTATGAGCAGCAGATTTTTTTTGCGGTATGATGTTTACTCACCAAACTATTATTTACATTTAATAGAAGTGGCCCTATTAATTTGTGAGGCCTAAAGGGGTATATTTTCCTGCATGGAGCAGAGATTATGAACAGGGTGCATCAGTTTTCTGGTGTGTTTTGAGGCCAAAAACCTGTCATTGCCTTGTTTGATGTATGAACAGTCTTATGCCAAAATGTGGTGCATTGTGCGACAGACCCGACACTAGTGAATGCACCAAATCAATGGAGTTGGGGGGTGTCACACCAGATTCGTATGATTAGACTCATTAATGAATGTGTCACACCAAAGTATAGCACAAAGTTGTCATTAGAAGCCAGACCAAGTTAAAAGTGGTGCGTTAAAAGTTTGTCCTAGATGAACTGTAGTTGCCATTAGGGCAAAAAATATCAATTATTTCCCTGATAATACCACTAAAGTAATAAAGACTAACTTATGTTAATTATAAAAATATATACAATTAAATAATCTAAAATTTATATAAAGTAATGGTATCACAAATAATATTAAATTATATAATATCTCAAAATATAAAATTATATAATATAAAATATTGAATTAAATCATTTTCATTTATTAAACCAATTAGGCATCTGCCATAAATCCCATTCTCAATTGGGTATTTACGGAGTTATTGTAGTATTATCAGTAATTACAAATACATCACAGAAGGCTAGAAATAAAAGAAAAGGCATTAGAATAGCATGTCAGTGAATTAAAACTATAGTAGTGATCTTGCAAGGCACACGCCTGTCATGTGTCAATCATTGCCCTATTTAGTAGAAAGGCTGACCCAATGACATACATTTTGATAAACGAAAAATAACGTACAACATTGAAGTATAAAAAAAATATTTTGCAAGATTTCAATAAATTAAAAATGAAAACATAAAAGTATGAACAACATTTTACTATTAACATAATACATTTTACATTAGAAAAGCAACTCAACTGCTTTAATCTCTATAGAGAACAGAAGCTCCTAAATGTCAATCATACTTTAAAATGTTTTTCTTTCTACTATGTCACAATTCTCTCGCTGTGTCAATCTCAATTTGTGGTTAGAATGTTGCAAGAGATAAGAAGCTATTACTATCAATCATACTTAAAAACTGTAACATTTGTATTCTAACTGTTACTTCTCTTCTCTATAGAGACTAGTGCAATTCATTGAGTTGATATTCTAATGAAAATTAATATTAACAATGAAATTTTGTACGTATTTTTGTTATTATTTTTTCTAATTAAAATCTTACTAAATAATAGTTATATTTTTATATTGTACATTAATTTTCATTTATCAAAATGTGGACCAGTGGGTCAGGCTGTATCCTGCATATGGCAATAGCCAGCACGCGACGGGTCTTGCTGGAATTTCAGGTGCGCCACGCAAGATCACCACCATAGTTTCTGTTCACTGATATGCTATTCTAACGGCTTTTATTTTATTTGTAGCCTGCTGTGATGTGTTTGTAATCACTAGTAATACTATGTTAACTTCGTAAATACCTGACTGAGACCAGGATTTATGATATAAACTAAATTGGGTTAATTCATGTATATCATTTAATTTTAACATTATTTGTATGATAGAATTAGATATTAATTTTGTATGATATCATTTTATATAGCTTTATAATTCACATAAATTTAGTTTCTATCACTTTAGTTGTGTTATTTGGAAAAGAATTGGTATTTTTTGGCAATCAGAGTTTGTGTAGTATAGCGCCAGCTGCCTGTCAGGAACTCTGTTGAGTCGTCGTGTACTTATGATGCACCACATTTATGAAAAAGAGTACGACACTTTCAAACATACTGTTGCACTCTACACTCATCTAAAGCGATTAAGAACTGGTGAGTTAGAGCCAGTCTCATACATGTTGCCCTATGTGTTTGTCTGGGACACATTTTTGGGGGGTCACTATCTACCTGTGGATACTATTTTGAGATGTGTGTAGCAATATTTTTTTATACCTGACATACAGCAGACATTGTTATTGGGCTGTAAAGGATGCAGAGTTTTTAAAAGGTATAGAATAAGTGAGAATGTTGTTTGAAAAGTAAGGAGTCTAGGATGTCTGGGCATCAGATTTATAGAGATAATTCATATCAGGAAGAAGACGTCACTTGTGAGCCAAAATATTTCAGTTTGGTTAGATAGTATTGTCTTTATCATGTTGATGATTGTGAAGACATTAGAAGATAATGAACAATGGTTTGGGGAGTCTAACCATTTATATTGTGCCCACTATAGTGTTAAAATGATCCTTCCTATGGGGTCATTTAAAAGAATAAAAAGGTCATAATTTAGTGTAAAATTTTTAATTCTGAGATAAAAAGTCAGGATTATGTTCTAAACTTAAAAGTTAAGGAACTGTAGTAAACTAGTCATACACAGTACTTTATTGGAAAAAATGAAGATTTACATTGAACATAGAAAAATTTCTCCAGCATGCGTTTAGTATTCTAGGTGACAATGTCAAATAAATTCTACTACCTCATAAACGAATTGCTAGTCTCACAAGTTTGCACTGTATATCCGTATAACTTTTAAATAGCTGTATTGCACGTGGTGCGGCCCCAGATTTTTTTTCAAATAGCCACGATGCACGGCAATTTTGATAGAAAAATTTTCTAGTAACTGTTCTCGTTTGTCGTTGCTGCAATAAACAGAATTTCTCATCCGTGTAACATTTGAATAGTTTTATTGCACTCGGTGAATCTCAATTTGGCGCAGATAGCGCACTTGTATGAAAGTTTGTGGAAAACTATCAATTCCTAGTCCTGCTGGGCAGTTGTAAATCCCTGGGACTGAAGGAAGTACACCATTGATTTGGTGTTACGGTTCTTCCACCAGACCGCATTTCACAGGTATTCGATAGAAACAATTCTGTTTCTAAACCTAGTTGGCTGTTGGAAATTAGAGGGATTTTACAATAGCTGTGATTTGCCGTCTTTCAATAAGAGACTGTCAAAAACACTTCCATTCCTTTTTACATTTTTATCTTTCTGAACATGGAGCGAAATGCAGGTGGTAAGCGAGCAAAAAGGGGGGTAGGACATGGAGGTAGAGGTTCGAGAGAAGGTGCTCCTTCCAGTGCTGGTGACAACACGCAAGCCAGCGGATCGTCAGTTGCAGGCCTGTCATCGCTGAGTCGGTGCACTGTGAATCTCAGTAACGAACAGCGTCACCAATCTGTTCTTCAGTGGTTAACGCAACCTGCATCCAACAGTCTTACCTCCTCGTCCTCCCAGTCACAGCCACAAATGTCATCATCATCATCATCGTCAGCATCCGTCCAACATGAAGCGAAGGCAGCCCAAATGTCAACTTGTGTACCCACCAATGTGGATAAATCCATTTTCTGAAGACCTCTTTGATGACAAAATGCGGTTCGGGTCAGAAGGCATTTCAAAAGATAAAGAGTCCAAGGAGGATGATTTTGTCTGCTCTGAGGCCCAATCGCTGATGCATCAGAGGAGGATAAGGAAGCCGGTCAATCGGCAAAAATCCCGGGTGGTCGGCAACGCCTTGCAGTGCCTGTTGCTTGTAGCCCACAACTCCAGGATGCAGAATGTCAGGACGAGGAAGTCACCTGTGTTGATGATGATGATGACGACATTTCGGACCCAACGTGGTATTTTCAGCAGAATTTGCTTTTGAGCGCTTCATCACTGGAAGAGGAGGAAACGATGGGGTAGTGTAAGTGCGGGTCCCGCCTCAAAAAGGGAGAGGGCGGTTGCACAAGTCCGCTGAGATTATTCCGCCAGCCACGATCAGTGGAAACACCGCACCTCGCTTATCGCCATCGGAAAGGTCCAGGACCTCTCAAGCCTGGGCCATTTTCGAGCAAGCCTCTGATTCACCCAGCGATGTCATATGCCGCCTTTGCCGTAAACGCATCAGTAAAGGGAAGAATCTTAGGTGTTTAACCACCACCAACATGTCTAGTCACATGCAGCGAATGCATGAGTTGAAATGGAGGGAACACTTGGCGAAAAAAGGCCACACCAATCGTGGGCTTCCAACCACTGTCACACCCTCTGTCTCCGCCTCCTCCTCCTCCGCCATGACCAAGCATTCCTCAGTTGCCCATGTCTCTCAGAGTCATGATCAAGAATCAGCCTCCACTTCAGCCTACACCGACACCCGCATACCACCAGCACCACCAGAGACCCATCCTACCCCGTCTCCTTCCACCATACAGCGGCCAGTCTAGCAGCCACCTTCGTCTACCGGTTTGGGACAAAAAACACTTTAACCCCAAACCATCCCAAAGCCAAAAGCCTGAATGTCGGCTTTCCCCGGGTTTTCGGGCCTTGGAAATGTTGCCTTTCCATTGGTGGACCAGATGGGTTCCGCCCCTCATGGCCCCTTGCCTGCCTCCCAAAACCAGGCCGACGGAATTCTTTTTCCAAAAAACGCCCTGCCCGGGGGAGCCCCGTGTCTCTAAAATTTCAAGCCATGTCGCATCTGTGTCCGCAAAGCCATCTGCCCCTGATACATGGCAGAAATGTCATTATATGTCTGGACAGCTCACGGTGAGGGGGGATGTCTCTGGTGGGAGGTGGGTCTCAGGGCCCGGGGCACCCTTCAAAAAATGCAGGGTGGTCAGGGTTCTTTCCCCCCGGTCCACTGGTAGCATCACGTGCCCCTAGAAACCAGGCCGGGTTTAATCTGTCTTGGAGACTGTCAACACACAGGCGAATTTTTGGACGGCTCTTCGCAACCCAGACCGATACGCTGGGTGACAAGAACCTTGTGCCCGGCAAAAATGGTTACTTAAAGGTTTTAAAACTCCTTTTGCCCTTTTAAAATTGGTAGGCAGGACACTTTCCCTGCCCGGCAACCATGAACCTTGGTTTCCCGAAATTTCAAAGCGCTACCCCCCCGGGTTGGGCTGCCTGCGAGGAAGGCCGAGGTTTAGCTCACCTTCCCCCATTCGCGCCCCCGCTTCGTCCACCCTGGCTGCATTGCAGCGTCAGCTCAGCCCCCCCGTAAACCCGCCTTTGTTGAGTGGCAACATGCGGGAAATTCCACCTCCACTGCTCAGCGATTGTGGCAGCGCACAATCAATTATGCAGTACGAAGTGACACAGGGCCTGACAAGCAGTGGTGGGGACCTCGGGGTGTTGACCCCGGGGTGGGGCGGGTGAAAGAGCTTGCACCATCCTTCCCATTTGAAAAACCCACAAAATGCATGGGGAATGCCTTTGTCAGCATAAATTTTTGTGGTGATCTTTAGTTCTGGAATGATGTTGGACACTCTAAACAGCAGGCCCCACCAGTGGACGTAGGGGGAGAGGAACAGATGCGGACAGGATCCTTTCTCTCCGTCAAATCCAAAGGGCCCCGACAGTTTCCAATTTTATCGGTCTTCATTAGGCAGTGGTTCAGGGGCCCGGGCAGGCAAGTGGGGGCCTCACTCCAGGGTACATCAGTGCTAAGTAGGGGTGTGTTGAAGTGAGGGGGGAGGAAGCGGGGGAGGGACAGGGTGAGGGATTCCTGGAACAGAGGTTAGGATGTCCCTGCTTTAAAGAGGTTTTGGGACGGGTTTAGGGGGAGGAGGAAAATGAGGGGAAAAATAGTTTTTAGTGCCCCCTTTACCCCAAAGGGTTTGGAAAACAAAAACTTCATCTCTCACATAGTGCTTGGGGTCTCCTTTCCCCCAAAGATCCTCGCATTTAAAGGCCCTCAAACTGAACAAAATTACTGGTGGCCACCCTCCAGATCCCCCTTACAAAGTAAACCAGCATTTCCTTCCACCCCCCCAAATTTAAAAATAAAATGCAGGGAAAGGAGACCCTGCGATGGGTCAAAATGGGGGACATCTGTTGGTCTGCTTCCGTTTTTTTCAAAATTTACGGTGGAACAACGCAGCAAAGTGACAGCATAGAGTGCCAATAGCCGCAGCAGCAGCAGGCCTAAAAGGGGGACCTCGGAATCCTTATTTTACCACCTTTTCAACGCTGTAATGCAGGACACATAAACACACAGTGACCGGCTTTTAAAATCATGTGCACAATTACGTCTCTACACCGATTTTTTTGGGTTTTTCCGACCCAATCGACTTCTGGGGATCCAAAAGGAGAATGCCCGAGCTCTCCCCCACGCCCTAGATATTGTCCGCCCAGCACCCGGGCATTCGAGTGGACCTTCAGCACAGTGAGATCATTACAGACAAACCATCCGGGTTTCCACAATAATGTGACGTTTGACTTTTTTCAAGATGATCAGGCATGGATTCTGATGATTTTGTACCCCAATTCTGAGGTCACCGAAATTTGTTGCCGCCTACTTTATATTTTCCCCTTCAAACAAAAAAATCCTTTAAAAAAAAAAAAATTAAATTATCATTTCCCAAAAGGTTATTTTGCTGGTTTTGCGGTGAGGAGAATGTAGAAGACACCAATTGTACACGGTTTCATGAAAAAAACGTATTTCATCTACTCACTTCATCTTTTAAATTTTTTGCACTGTCAATGGTTTTGGGGTCACGGTGCTGTCAGATACAGCTATAATCAAGGTCCTTTGGAACAGAAATGTGGCTTCTTAGTGGCATTTCTCCCTCACAGTTTTTAACAGTGGCTGAGAAATCATTTTTATAATTTTTTGGGTTATGCTTCTGTGAAATGCAGCTATACTACAGGTCCTATTTTAAAAAATGTGGTTTCTAACAGACATTTGTTCTTCACAATTGTCAACAGTGGCTGAAGGGTCATATTTTGAATTTTATGGGGTATGGTGCTGTCAAAGACAGAGTAGGTAGGACACTGTTAAAAAGGACACATATTTGCAAAATGACTTGTTTTTGCAAGATCTTTAACATAGCTAGCAATCCCTGTAGTGAGACAACCCATTTAATACAAGTAAAAAAAAGAGAAAGAAAGACATGGTGGATTCCATCCAAATTTTAAAAAATGTGTTTTCTAGAATTAAACTACTAAAAAAATTGCATGTACAAAATAGTGATACAAATATTCCTCTGAATTGTACAAGGGAGGTACAGGAAGACTTGAACAGATGTAGGTTATTCTGAGGACATGGTGTATGGAGCACATTCGGCATCCCAAGAACAGAGACAATTTCCTCCAACACGTTGAGTAAAATGAGAAAAAGAATGCCAAGAAAAAGGGCACCTGGGTGAAACAGGTGCGTCAATCACCAGCATTTCCAAGTGAAGCTCGATTGGTCTGCACTCATACGGAGGGGCAAGCCCCTCGGCGTAGAGGCAGAAATTTCTCAAGCGCTACCCAGGTCTTGACTGTGTACTGAGGAAGGCTGGAGGTCTTACCTCACACTTCCGCTTCCGCACTCTGCTTCAGCACGTTTTCGTTGCTGCGTCATAAGGGAATTTTTGCCGTGTTAATGTATGACGGACGCAAGCCTGGGCTCTCATCACACCCACGGTTCCACGGGCCATGCTAGCTGAACCTGCATGTTAATAGATGACGGACGCCAGCCCTGGCTCTCACCGCACCCACTGTAACTTCGGCCCTGCTAGCTGAACCTGCGTGTTAATAGATGACGAACACCAGCCCTGGCTCTCACCGCACCGACTGTAACTCCGGTCCTGCTAGCTGAACTCCCGTCTAATAGATGACGGATGCCAGCCCTTGCTCTCACCCCCACCACTGTAAATCCGGCCTTGCCAGCTGAAAACCCGCGTTATCCACGTTTACAGCTCACCCACATTGATCAGTAATTTCCTTCAACCCACTTGACAGTAGAATGCAGGATTTTCAGACAGGCCTCGTTGACCTACTGGGGACATCTGTTTCGTTTGCTTCACATTATAATGTCACGGTGGAACAATGTCACCAGTAGAATGGCAAGTAGCTCTAGCCGCAGCAGCATTGGAAAACCAGTTGTTTTTAATATAGTTTTTTTCTTATTGCGAAATGTTCTGCTGAAGGGCACATGTGCGGGTTTTTGGGTCATGCTGCTTTACAGGATATGGATAGTCAATGTCCATTTTACTAAAATAATGCTTCCCAAAAACTACTTTCTTCCGGCACTTTTTAATCTGTGGGTAATGCAGGTTTGATGGTCATGCTGCGGTCCAGAACAGGGATATTAAATTTCCAGTTCAACTAAAATGGTGGTTCAAAGACTCTTTTTTCCGGCCCTTTTTAATCTGTGGGTCAAACAGGTTTAATGGTCATACTGCGGTCCAGGACAGGTTTAGTCAATATGAAGTTCAGCAACTCCTTTTTCAGGCACTTTTTAATCTGTGGGTCATGTAGATTTAAGAGTCATGCTGCGGTCCAGGACAGGTATAGTCAATGTTCACTTCAACTAAAATGGTGGTTCAAAGACTCCTTTTTCCGGCACTTTTTTATCTGTGGGTAATGCAGGATTGAGGGTAATGCTGTGGTACAGGACAGGTATAGTCAATGTCCAGTTCAACTAAAATGGTGGTTCAAAGACTCCTTTTTCCGGCACTTTTTAATATGTGGGTCAGACAGGTTTTTTGGTCATACTGCAGTCCAGGACAGGTATAGTCAATGTCCAGTTCAACTAAAATGGTGGTTCAAAGACTCCTTTTTCCCGCACTTTTTAATCTGTTGGTCATGTGGGTTTTGGGGTCATGCTGCGGTCCAGGACAGGCATAGTCAATGTCCAGTTCAACTAAAATGGTGGTTCAAAGACTCCTTTTTCTGGCACTTTTTAATCTGTGGGTCATGCGGGTTTTTGGGGTCAAGCTGCGGTCCAGGACAGGCATAGTCAATGCCCAGTTTCAACTAAAAATGGTGGTTCAAAGACTCCTTTTTCCGGCACTTTTTAATTTGTGGGTCAGACAGGTTTAAGGGTCAATGCTGCGGTCCAGGACAGGTATAGTCAATGTCCTTCAACTAAATGGTGGTTCAAAGATCCTTTTTCCGGCACTTTTTAATCTGTGGGTCAGACGGGTTTTTAAGGGTCATGCTGCGGTCCAGGACAGGTTTACTCAATGTCCAGTTCAACTAAAATGGTGGTTCAAAGACTCCTTTTTCGGGTGGTTAATACTGCCTTCTGGCACTTTTAAATTTGTGGGTCATGCAGGCTTAAGGGTCATGCTATGGTACAGGACAGGGATAGTGAATAGTCTGTGACTTTTTTTTCTGTGACTCTTGTTGCCTAATTGTGTTGCCTAAGATGTAGCATGTATCCATTCTACTGTTGTGGATGTTAATTCCAGCTTCTCCACCCCTGTTTGGGTGTAAGAATGAAGGTGTTGTTCCTCTCCCATAGACTTTAATGGTCATCGGTGATAATCTGTTATCGACTATCGGATATCGTCATGATAATTGCCGATATTGACTATCGAATCGATAACGATTGTTGACACAATCGCTCATCACTAATTATTAACATTTGGAGTGCTATGGATGGGGAGTACAGAGTTGGGAATTGGTGGAGAAGTGCTGGAAAAGTCTAGATTTTTCTGTGTTAAATTCTGCAGAGATAGGTCGTGGCCACTAGAAGTCGTTATGGCGCGCTGGACTTAATGGAGAAAATAAGGGAAAGCGAACAACTCTTCAGAGAAGAGAACAACTCTGCACTGTAATCACGTCTGTGTGCAGAGTGCCTGTTCAAAACTGGTATCTACCATTGTATCTAAACACAAACAAAAATAAAATTATTTTAGAAAACCTGACACCCCAAACTACAAGTTTTAGCCCCACATCTGACAACCCTAAAATTTTATTTCGCCTACATATGAATGTCTGTAGCAGAAAAGTGACACAATTCTACAACTTATTTTAGTACCACTTTTGCCTTTAAAAAATGTGAATAGCAGACCATTTTTGTACCATTTTTACAAAAAAATTTAATGTAAAAAATTACTTAAAAATAAAGCCTTACATATTATGAAAAAGGTGAAAAAATTTGTAAAAATAATCAGGTGTGACAAAACATAATATTATTCAAACCTGCATGAGCAACTGGCCCAGGCTTAGATCGTTATGAGTAAGGGCACAATGTAAGTCACCCAAAACGCGTCAGCGTATTCACCTCGTGTCACTTTTGGCTGTTACTTCTTACTGCTGCTATTTTTTTGCTGTTTTTAAAACTGTTTTCCAATAAATTTGTGCATATTTTTATCCGATTGGATTTGGTCTGTGCTGGATTATATACAATTTCTGCATTTATTTGGCCATTGCTTGAACGGATTTCCGTGCCCAACCACTCATTGTTGAAGCTGGCTACATTTTCACTGTATTCGTGAGCAGTTATTTTATCATAAAACATTTTTTTCAAATTTTTACAGTACCCACTGGGGGGTCTCCCTGTTTTGTGGCATTTGTTCTCTCTCTATATTACTTCTGTAAAAGGACACTCATGTCAGCTTTCTCACTTTACATGTAAACACCCAAAGGCCCCACAAGGGCAATTATTTTTTGATCGCATCTGGGGTTGGGGGTTTCCTGAAAAAAAAGGGGAAAGGGGACAAAAAAAACACAAATTCCCCGAAGAGGCAATCAGTCTCAAATGTAAATGGCTGTTTATTAAGGATAGCAACATACAATCACAGTACATTTATTGCAGATTATATCCCTACTTACCCAACTTTTTTTTTTGATTAAAAAAGGAATTCCTCAAAAACTTGCCCTAATCCCTTTGGGCCCCTCCCACCCTGGGTAAACATTTTTAATCCTATTACCCTGCTTCAGCTGTGGGGGATCTCATAATGATAAATATTTGTTGACCCGATTTTTATCGCCCAAAGTTGAAATGGGAAAGGGTTTTTATGGTAAACAAAATTTTTCAATCATGCGAAAATTTAAAAGGTTAAAACCCTGTCCCATCACCTATTAAGATGGGCCCCCCTTTTTTCGGCTTCCTGAAATTTTGGGGGCCCCGGCAAATAAAGGATTACAAAATTTAGAGGGGTGAGATGGGGGTGTGCATTTCATGACTGGGATGTTTAGGGTTTTGCAAATGGCTGGAAAAACACATAAACCTCATATTCCCATAGAACAGGGGTTTCCTGTTCAGCCCTTAAAGTGTCTCTCACCCGTTCTTTTTTTTTTTGGAATGGGGACGTGCGCCCCTGCCTGGGGCCCCAAACAGCTCAGCGAAATTATTTCTATTTCGGGCACAGAAAAAACCTCTACAATTAGCTGTGATCCTTCCAATTTTTTTTAAAATTAGAGATTTGAAGATTTTAGGGATTTTACTAGAGAAAAATTAAAGACACCCAATCAAACCCCCTGAAAAAGTCACGGGGGAGGGCCGGGGGGGGGTGGGCCCGCGGGCGAACAAAAGAAAAAGCCTATCTATAAAAAACACTGGATAAAGTTCCCCAAAGCTTAGGTAGACATTGCACTGACAATATCTTTTTTTATTAACATTTTTTTTTTTGAAAAAATTTCCTGGATTTTGGGCGGGGCCTGAACTTATTTTGGATACACATCTTTTTTTAGTAATCCCAGGTCTCTTTGTTAGGTGAAAAAATTTCCACTTTTATGATAAAGTTTTTCTTTTTCAGATATTTGTTCTTTTAAATTTTAAACCCATTCCACCGGGGGTTTGATAAAACCCCCCTTTGCATTTAAAAATTACAATCCAGCAATCTTGTAGTCAAAACGGGTTTGTTTGTTCCCAAAAAACCCAATTAAATCAAAAAACATAACAAAAACGTTTTTTTTGACTTTTGGCCCCACCCTTTGTTCATTGACCCCAGCATCCACGAAATTTTTAAAACACCCTTTCCCTAAAAGTCACCCCCGGTAAATTGAAAGGTGAAAAAAAATACCGTGTATTTTACGAAAACATAAACAAAAACCGTGTTTTTTGACTTTTTCCGAACCCAGCTTTGTTCCATTAAACGCAGCATCCCCGTAAACCCTTAAAACGGGAAAAATCTAAAGTCACCACAGGTGAATTGAAAGGTGAAAAAAAACCGTTTATTATACGAAAACATAACAGATACGTTTTTTTTGATTTTTGCCAGTCCAGATTTTTTGATAGACCCCTTCATTTAAATTTTAATCCAGAAATTTTTTGTTTTGATTAGAGGGATTTGAGAATAGTTTGTAAATTTGCCGTTTTTTAAATTAAGAACTTTCCAAAACTTTTCCATACCTTCTAAAATTTTTTAATTTTTTTTTTTTTTAAAACATGGGCGAAATCCCAGGTGGTAAGCGAGCAAAGAGGGGGTTGGCACATGGATTTTAGAGGAAACGAGGGTAAGATGCCCCCCTTTCCCAAAGTGCTGGCAAACCCAAAAACCTTTGCCAGCAAAATCGTCAGTTCCCGGGACCGTCGGGCCTGTCACCGCGGTCGGGGCCGGGTGGAATCTAAGTAACAAAACATGGTCGTCAACCCTGCCTTCATGGTTAATGCAACCTACATCTAGCAGATTTCCTCCCGTCCTCCCAGTAAACGGCCAAAATGTCTCATCAGAAAATCAGATCCGTCCAAAATAAGCAGCCCAAATGTCAACCCCGTGTACCCACCACTGGGGAAATAACCCAATTTGTTAAAAGACCCTTTGATAAAAAAATTTGGGTTTTGGGGACAGAAGGCATGTTTAAAAGAAAAGGGGATGATTTCGTTGCTCTGACGCCCAGTTTTACTGTGCCATAGAGGGGGTGAGGAACCCGGTAAAATCGGAAAAAACCCCGGGGGCGGTCGGCAACGTTTTCAGTGCCCCTTGCTGTAGCCCGCACCCCCTTTCTGGATGCAAAAAGTCAGGACGCCCAAAGGGTCCCCTGTTTTAAAGATGATGATGATAACACATTGCGGATCCATCTTGGCTTTTCCCCCCAAAATTTTCCCTTCCCGAGCGCTTCATCAGGGGACGAGGGGGAAGCCCAGGGGGGTTGGGGTCAATAGGGTCCCCCCCCACAAAAAAGGAGGGGGCCGGTGGGCAGAAGTCCCCTGAAAATGTTTTCCCCCCAGCCACGGTCAGCGCAAACCCCCCCTCCCCCCTTTTCCCCCGTAAAAAAGGTCCGGACCTATCAACCTGGGCCTTCTTTGAGAAAGCCTCTAAATTCATCCACCCGATGTCATATGCCGCCTTTTGGCCTAAACGCATAAGTAAGGCAAGAACCTTAAGGGGTTTAAAAACCACCACCAACATGTCTAGTCACATGCAGCGAATGCAGATTGAAATGGGGGGAACATTTGGGCCAAAAAAAAAGGGCCAAAACCAAACCCCGGGCCTCCAAAACCACTGTAATATCCTCTGCCCCTCCACCTCCCCTCCCCCCAAACCCCCCAACCCTTTCCCCTCAGCTGCCCATGTCTCTCAAGTCATAAATCGGGGGATACCCCCTCCGTTTCAGCTCCCACCGTCCCCCGAGTACCACCACACCACCAAAGACCCATCCTCCCCCTTCTCCTTCCGCCAGTTTGCGACCCCCCATCCCCCCCAACAGGGGCCAGCCCCAGCAGCCCCCCTTTCGTCTTCCGGGTTTGGGCGCGGGAAAAAACATTTTAAAACCCAAACCATCCCAAACCAAAACCCCTGAATGTCAGCATTGCCAGGTTTTTGGGCCCCTTGGAAATGTTCCCTTTTCCCGGGGGGATGGACACAGAGGGGTTCCGCCACGTCAGGGCCCCTCGCCTGCCCCCCGATACCAGAGGGCCCAGCAGGGATTTCTTTTGCCAGAAAAGCCCCTCCCTGCCCCGGCCAACAAAGTGTCCCCCCCAAAATTTCAAAAACGCGGGTTTTCTGCATCTGGTCCGGAAAAGTCCATCTTTACCACCTACACATGGACTGTAAAGGCCCCGGCCAAGGGCCCCTATATCCTTTTGACAAACCGCCCGGGGGAGCTGGGTGGATGTTTTTCTGGGGGTGACTGGCCCCACAGGCTCGGCGCCCCGCCTCTTCAAAAAACCCCAGGGAAGGTGCGGGCTTTTTTCCCCAAGGTCCCTGGTGGGCCCAAATTCCAACGTGCCCAAGACACCCCGGCCCCGGGTTTAAATTTAAATTTCCCTTGGGGGACCCGGGCCAAACACAGGTCAGGAGCTGTGGACGGTCCCCCCCAACGAGACCCGAGCGCTGGCTGGTTGGGCAAGAACCTTGTGCCGGCCAAAGGGGGTGTGGCCATAATGGGCCCAAATCTGCGGCCGCCCCTTAAAAATCGGTAGGGCGGGGGCACATTTCCCCTTTCCCTTTGGGACAAAAATCAAAAAAAAAAAACCTTTGGGCGTCCAGGGAAATTTCTAAAGAGCTACCCGGCTGGACTGCCTGTGAAGAAAGGGTCAGGGCTGAGTTTAAATTCCGCCGTTCGCAAACCCCCGCTTTTTTTCCCCCCTGGCTGCGTTGCGCGCTCAGCTCGGGGCCCCCGTCAAACCTTCCATTTTTGACGTGGCCCAAAACGCTGGAATTCCACCCCCCCACATGCTCCAGCGATTGGGGGGAAGCAAACCCCAATGCCCCTTACGCATTTCAAAGTGACACATGGCCCTGACAAGCCCGCCGGGGTGGACCTCGGGGGTTGGGCCACCCAGAGGGGGAGGAGGGGTTTTTAGGAGCTCTGCCCCCCATCCGACCAGTTTTGAAGAAGCCACCCAAAAAAGGGCAGTGGGGACATACCCCCCTTTTCAGCAAGAGCAAAGTGGGGATTTAGTTTTGGAAAGATCGTTGGGCAAATCTGAAACCCTCCCGGGGCCCGCCACGACCCGAGGAGGGTTGGGCACAGATGCAGACACGGAGCCCTTTCCCCCTCCGTCAAATCCACAAGGCCCCCAAGTTTTCAATTTTATCCCCTCTTCCCTTTTGGAGTGGGTTCAGGGTCCAAAAGCTAGTGCAAGGCGGCCCCCTCAGCTTCAGGGGGCCCTCATTGGGGTGCTCAGGGCCCGTGTTGAAGCTGTGGGCGGAGGGAAACGGAGGAGGAGGTTTTTCCTAGACCGACGTCCCTGCCCCTTTGGGAAAAAGGGTTGGGGTGAATTTGGGCAGATGAGGGAAAATGAGTTTGCTAGTGCTCCTCAACCCAACCCTTTGGGAACTCAAGGCTCCTTTTTCACATGATGCTTGGATGGGTCCAAATTTTCCCCCAACAAGATCCTCGCATTAAGGGCCCTCAAAATGAACAACCTTACTGGGTGGCCCCCCCTCCTGGCCCCCCGGGACCCAAAAAAAAACTCACACTTTCCTTCCACCCACCCAAATAGAGAGTAAAATGCAGGGAAAAGGGAGACCCTTTCTGATTTAAACAACTGGAGACAAACTGTTGCGTTGCTTTACGTTTTTCAAAGGGCACAGTGGAACCCAAAAGCCCGCGACGTGAAAAGCAGTAGGTGCCAAGTAGCCGTAAGGGGCAGCAGCGGCAGCAGCAGGGAAGGGGGCAAAAAGCCTAATGGGGGGACCTTGGCAATCTTTATTTACCCCCCTCAACCAAAGCATGCAATGCAGGCCCCAGATACAACACCCAGAACCACTTAAGATCATGGTGCCAAACGGGCTATCTGCCCTCTCAACACCGGGGTTTTTTTATGTGTTCCCCCGGGCCCAAAAGGACTTCTGGGTATCCAAAAAGCAAAAAATTTGGGCCCCAGCTGGCCCGCCACGCCCTAGAGGTGTTGTCCTGCCCAGCCCGCCAGCTCATTCTGAGCGGGACCTTTAGCACAGCCGGAGGGGGTCATTACAGAAAACGCATTTCCGGGTTTCCCCCAGTTTAAAGTTTTGGGTCCTTTGAATTCCATTAAAGGGAAACAGGCAAGGATCTTGAATTTAAGTTGTGGCCCCCAAATTTCCCAGGGTCAAACCCCATTTGTTTTCTGACTATTCACATTCCTCTCCCCAAACAAGGGGAAATGGTCCTCTTGAAAAACTTTTTTTTTAAAATGATCATTTCTTACTGCAATTTTTTTTTCAATTCCCAAAAAGTTCATTTTGCCCGGGTTTTTTCTGTTTAGGAGACCCAAAAGACCCAAGGTTTCATGACAAAACCTATTCCATTTAGTAAATTTAACTTTTAGAATTTTTTTACATTGTCAATGGTTTTGGGGGTTTAAAGTTTCCCCCAAAAATTTTTAACAGTGGCCCCGAGAACCATATTTTTTAATTTTTTTTGGGGTCATGTTTCTTTTGAGATACAGCAAAAAATCATTGGGCCTTTGGAACAGAAATGTGGCCTTCTAAGTGGCATTTCTTTCCCTTTACAATTTTTAAAAGTGGCTGAAAGTCATATTTATAATTTTTGGGGTCATGTTGCTGTGAGATACAGCCCAAAAACAAAGGTCCTTTGGAAAAGAAAAAGTGGCTTCTAAGGGCATTTCCCCCTTCCCCAATTTTTTAAAAGTGGTGAGAAGTCATTTTTTATAATTTTTTGGGTCTTTCTGCTTTGAAAATGCAGAAAACTACAGTCCTATTTAAAAAAAGTTGTTTCTAATAGACATATGTTCTTCAAAAATTTTCCCAAAAAATGGCTCATGGGTCATGTTTTGAAAATTTTTGGGGGCATTTTGCTGTGACATGCCTCTATATACAGGTCCCCATACTAAAAAATGTTTTTTTAAAAAGACATTTGTTCTTCACAATTTTTCAAGAGTGGGTCAAAGGGGGAAAGGTGCTGTCAGAAACAAAGGGAAAAAAATAGAAACCCCTGTTAATGGGCACATATTGCCAAAAAGCTTGTTTTTTTTCAAGATCTTTAACAAAACCCTTTTTTTCCCTTTATTGAGACAACCCATTTAATAAAATTAAAAAAGAGAAAAAAAAACAAAGGTGGGGTTCCCTCCGATTTTAAAAAAGTGTTTTCTAAATTAAAGTACTAAAAAACTTGCATGTACAAAATAGGTGTTAAAAAAATTTCCCCCTTTAAAATTAAAAAGGGGGGTTTCAGGAAAACTTGACCAGTGTAGGTTTTTCAGAGGACATGGGGTATGGAGGGACGGGCAGAGAAAAAAAGTAAACAGAGACCATTTCCCCCAGAAAGTTGAAATAAAATGAGAAAAAGAATGCCCAAAAATAAAAGGGGACCTTGGGTTTTTAACAGGAGCGTTAACCAACCCCTTTTTTCCAAGTAAGCTCAATTGGGCCAAAACTCATACGGGGGGGCAAGCGGTACCCGGTATTTTACCCCGGGATGAGGAAAGGCTGGAGTTCCCACACTTCCCCTTCCCCCATCTCCTTCTCAGCCGACAGTTTTCCCTTGCTGCGTTTTATCAGGGGCCAATTTTAACCTGGGGGTGTTTTTTAGAGGACGACGCCAGCCTGGGCTCTTTACCGCACCCCCTGTAAATCCGGCCCCGGGCCCCTGCCCGTGGCCCCCGGGGCAGGTATATCCCAAAGTCCAGTGAAACTAAAATTGGGGGTTGAAAGACTCCTTTTTCCCCGGCCCCTTTTTTTTTTGTGGGGGTCATGCAGGTTTGGAGGCCCCCAAAGTGTGGCCCAAAAGGGCAGGTAAAGGCAAGGGCCAGTGAAAAATAAAAAAGGTGGTTGAAAGACTCCTTTTTTTTTTTTTTTTTTTTTTTTTTCCCAGGCCAATTTTTTAAAAGTGGGGGGTCTTTCCGGTTTTTGGGGCCCCATGCCTGGGCCCCCGGACAGGTATAGTTTAATGGGCCAGTGAAATAAAATGGTGGTTGAAAAAAAATTCCCTTTTTCCTCAAATTTTTAAATGTGGGGGTCATGCAGGTTTGGGGCTCAGCTTTTTGGGCCCCGGACAGGATATCAATGTCCAGTGAAACTAAAATGGTGGTTGAAAGACTTTTTTTTCCAGACTTTTAAATCTGGGGGCAGCAGGTTTGGGGTCCTTTCTGGGTTTTCCCGGAAAAGGGGTTTCAAAATTTCCCGTTCAATTAAGATGTGGTTCAAATTATAATGCCCCCCCCCCCCCTTTTTGGCACTTTTTTAAATTTTTGGGTGATGCAGGTTTTTTAAAGGGTCTTTCCCGTGGGACAAGACAGGGGTAGGGGAATGGTGTGTGTTTTTTTTTTTGGGGGCTTTTTAACCTAAATGTGTTGCCTAAGATGTAAACACGAAACCATTTGACTGTTGTGGATGTTTTAAATTTCCGCCCTTTTCCAGGGGGTGTTTGGTGTAAAGGGAAAGGGTTGTTTCTCTCCCATAGACTTTAATGGTCAACGCTCATAATTTGACTGCCTCCCATCGAAAAACCCCCCTTTTTCGATGGTGGGGTTTGAATATCACTATCGCCCCCCAAAGTTGATAGCCAACGTAATCGCTCAACACTAATGATAAACAAAGACAGTTCTAAATGTGTATGAATATATGAGTATGTACTTATTCTCAAAGGGGTTGTCTCACTACAATGATTGCTGTTTATGTTAAACATCTTTCAAAAACAAGTCACTTTGCAATATGTGTCCATTAACAGTGTCCTATCCGTTTCTAGATGTCCCCTCTTGGGGTTGCATCAGCTTCTCAGATTTTTATAGCTACAGACCTGTTTGATCTCTACTCATAGGCTGCCAGTGGTGGTCGCTATAGCTACAGACCTGGTATCCTCAGAAGCTCCTCACTGCAGGCCAGTAGAAGACAGTAAACATGTCGCTGAATTCAAAAATGAAACCGAGAAAACAGGACTGAGGTAACATGAATCAATGTAGTGAGACAACCCCTTTAAAGATTATACATTGAAAGGTTCAGATGTAGAATATAATGGTGAACACTAGATGTCACTATAATTCAAACATAAATACAATATTGGCAACAATTATAAGTATAGGAGGTAAATGTGAAAAAACACTAGTCTTCTTTTCCCTTTATACTTTCAAATCTATTTTTTTTTTGTATGACATGAGACAGAAACAAGTTTAATACAAACAGTCCCTTGGCACTCCTTTAACTCACATATATTCATATTTGGTATTCTCCTTCTAGTGGTAGACATAACTGTGGTATTGCTAGCACTGTGCGAGCACTGTGGGCCAAGCCCTATATTTTTGTCCTGGTGCCTTGGATCCCCAGGGGACTGTCATGCTCAACTGTCAGGACAAAGATATAACTGAAAACTGATAATTGACGGCCATTCTCTGTAGTAGCCATTTTTTTCCTGTGGTCTATGAAATGCTAAGGTTGCATAAGGATCATCACCCTCACTAGTCATGCTCCATGGGATGTAAATCAGTGCACTCGACGTGGGATTGGGATTAGGTAAATACTAGGTTTTAGCATTTTTGTGGGTACACAGTGTGCACTTTTTATTGGGTTAGAAACAGAATGAAAAGATTACTGTTACTATGTGCATTTAATATATGTAGAGATGTTTCATGTCTAAAAAAAAGTCTCTATGATAGTCTGGTCCCAGATGGTGAGGAAAAAGAAAGCAGATCACTATAATTATAGATTTTTTTTTTATTTCGTAATTTATTTTAGGCGCATATCAAAACATATGTATCATGGCCTGTGCCACTAAACTTTTAAGACCCTAGAAAATCCCCAAGCAATGGGCTGCTAAAACCTTAACGGTGGGGATCCCATATCAAAGAACACACTGACCAAAATTAAATCCGTTAGAAGTAATACTAAATACTGTAGTACCAAAACAAAAGAATGTTTTCACTGCGGAAAAACCTCAAAAAATTGAGGGCTGCTTGGTTTTTAATTTTGCATCCTGTATGTAACAGATATCTTACTTCATTTATGCAGGCTCTAGAAAGATAGTATTCTTGTATGATGCAGCTGAAATCAAAAATTGTAAAACTGATCTGTACCTGGGTATGTAGAACATAGAAATTGGTATTTTTCAGGCAGCCTTTTAAGACATATTTTAGTGACAAAACCGATAGTATGATTATAATTAGAGATGGGCGAATTTCTCAAAAATTCGATTCGGTCACTTCGCCGAATTTCCCGACAAAATTAAATTCGGTCCGAATTACTTCGGGATGAATCACGTTAAAAAACAGCTATTTCCAGGCTGCACAGAGCCTGCAGGGTGCTGTAGAACATTGTGCCATGCTTAAATATGCAGAGGGAGTTTGGTTTGGTCTTCATACAATGTTGTGCTTTAGTATGATACGCACATGACTGCCGACGCTCTTAGAATCGCTGCACTATAAAATTCCCTGGGCACTTAAGAGGGCAAAACTGACCAAATAAGTGGGAATGTAGCCTGATAAAGTCATGCCAGCGAAAGCTGGAAAAAAACAAGCTGAGAGCTCAGGTGGCAACATTAGTGACAGAGTGTGGAGGTGACGGCGGCAGCCACAGCAGCATGAGGTCAGAGAGTGGCACAATGACATTCTGGAGGTGGCAAAAACAGGAGTAGGCCACAGAGTGGCACAATGACACAGTGTGGAGGTTACAGCAGCAGCCACAGCAGCAGCATGAGGACAGACAGTGGCACAATGACATTCTGGAGGTGGCAAAAACTGGAGTAGGCCACAGAGTGGCACAATGACACAGTGTGGAGGTCACGGCAGCAGCAGCATGAGGTCAGACAGTGACACAATGACATTCTGGAGGTGGCAAAACAGTAGTAGGCCACAGAGTGGCACAATGACACAGTGTGGAGGTTACAGCAGCAGCCACAGCAGCAGCATGAGGTCAGACAGTGGCACAATGACATTCTGGAGGTGGCAAAAACAGGAGTAGGCCACAGAGTGGCACAATGACACAGTGTGAAGGGTCATGGCAGCAGCAGCTTGAGGTCAGACAGTGGCACAATGACATTCTGGAGGTGGGGAAAACAGTAGTAGGCCACAGAGTGGCACAATGACAGGAGTGGGGGTGACGGTGGCAGCAGCATGAGGTCGCAGTGGCAAATGGCAATCTGGAGGTGGCAAAAACGGGGAGTAGGCCACGAGTGGCACATTGACAGAGAGGGAGGTGATGCAGCAGCAGCATGGGGGTCGACAGTGGCCCCAATGACACGTGTGTAGGTTACGGCAGCACCCACGCAGCAGCATGAGGTCAGCCCCAGGGGGTGGACAATACTTTTTTTTGGAAGGGGTGGGGCAAAAACTGGAGTGGCAAAAAGTGGCCAATGACACATTTGTGGAGCACAGCCGCAGCACATAAAGGAGGGGGCAAAACAGGAGGGGCAAAAAAGTGGGAAAACAAATGACGGGGTGGGGAAGGTACGTGGCACAGCATGAGGTCAGAAGGGCAAAATGACTTCTGGAGGTGGCAAAAACGGAGGGCCACAGGGGGCCATGAAAAGGGTGGCAACAGTAGTAGGCAAAGTGGCACAATGAAATTTGGAGGTGGCCGGGAGAGGCCCAGAGTGGCACAATGACTTTGGAGGGGGCAAAAACAGAGTAGGCCAAGAGTGGACAAGACAGGGGTGGGGTGAGGCAGCAGATGAGGTCAACAGTGGCCAATGACTTTCTGGAGGTGCAAAAAAGGGGAGTGGGCCCAAGAGTGGCACAAGGACAAGGGGAGGTGAGGCAGCAGAGATGGGGTAAAAACAGTGGCAAAATGACATTCTGGGGGTTTGCAAACGAGTAGGCCACGAGTGGCAAAAGGGGACACGTGGGGAGGTTAGGGCCCAGAAGCGCTGGGTCAGACAGGGCCAATACATTCGGGGGGGCAAAAATTAGTAGGCCACAGAGTGGCAAAAAGACAAGGGGTGAGGTACGGGGCAGGGGCTTGAGGTCAGAAGTGGCCAATGACTTCTGGGGGTGGCAAAAAAAGAGTGGGCCCACAGATGGCAAAAATGACAGGAGGGGGGTGGGGGGCAGCGCATGGGGGTAAAAAGTGGCCAATGACATTCTGGAGGGGGAAAAAAAACGGGAGTGGCCACAGAAGGCACAATGAAAAGGGTGGAGGTTGGGCAGCAGCCAAATGAGTCAAAACAGGGAACAATGAAAATTCTGGAGGTGGAAAAACGGTGGGCCACGAGTGGCACAAAAACGGGTGGGGGGTTTCCGGCGCAGGCAGGCATGAGGTCAGACGTGGACAATGACATTTGGAGGGGGGGCAAAAATATAGGCCCGAGGGGCAAAATGCAAGGTGGGGTACGGGCAGCGCTGAGGTCAGACAGGGGCACAAGACATTCGGGAGGTGCAAAAAAGGGTAGGCCCCGGGTGGAAAATGGAGGTGGAGGGACGGTGGCAGCAGCGTGAGGTCAACAGTGGCAAATGACTTTCTGGAGGGGTGGGAAAAAAAAAAACCTATAAAATGGACAAGGGAAAGTGAGGGGGACGGGGAGCAGCTGAGGTAGACAGTGGACAATGACTTTGGGGTGGCAAAACAGTGTGGGCCCACAGAGTGGACAATGCAAGGTGGAGGTACCCGCAGCAGTTTTGGGTGGTGGCCGCATTCTGGGGGGGGGCCGGGGGGGGGGGGGGCCGGGGTGGGGTGGGGGGGGGGGGGGGGGGGTGGGTCTGCAGTGGAAAATCCCCAAAGGTGTAGGTTAGGGCAAGCAGCCCAGCACGCATGAGGTAGCAGTGGCACAATGACATTTGGGGTGGAAAAAAAAACGGGATTGGGCCCCACAGAGTGGCACATGACCAGTGTGTAGGTCACGGCGCAGCAGATGGGGCGACAGTGGAAAATGCTTTTGGAGGGGGCCCAAAACGTAGTAGGCCACAGGTGCACAATGACAGAGAGTGGAGGTGGGTGGCGCAGCATGAGGTAAACGTGGCACAAGCATTCTGGGGTGGAAAAAAAACGGAGTAGGCCACAGAGTGGCACAATGAAGGAGTGGAGGTGATGGAGCAGCTGAGGTCGAGAGTGGCACAAAAATTTTGGAGGTGGTTTAAAAGGTATGGGCCCACAGAGTGGTAAAATGACAGAGAGTGGAGGTGCGGTGGCAGCAGCAGGGAGGTCGGGAAGTGGCAAAATGACTTTTGGAGGTGGCAAAAAACAGGAGTAGGACAGAGGGCACAATGAAGAGAGTGGAGGTGAGGGCAGCGCAGCAGCATGAGGTCAGAGAGTGGACAATGAAAAATTTGGAGGTGGCAAAAATGGAGTAGGCCACAGAGGGGTACATGAAACAGTGGGAGGGTGGGCAGGCCCAGCAGCAGCATGAGGTCAGGCAGTGGCACAATGACATTCTGGAGGTGGCAAAAACTGGAGTAGGCCACAGAGGGCCAATGACACAGTGTGGGGGCACGGGAGAAACAGCAGCAGCTGAGGCAGGCAGTGGACAATGCATTTGGGGGGTGGCAAAAACTGGAGTGGGGCACAGATTGCACAATGAACGTGTGGAGGTCACGGCGCAGGCAGAGGTCAGACAGTGGCCAATGACTTCTGGAGGTAAAAAAAAAAGGGAGTGGGCCACAGGTGGAAAAATACACAGTGTGGAGGGCACAAGCAGCAACAGCGCAGCTGGGGTCAGGAGGGGTACAAGCCTTAGGTTTTGTAGGCCACAGAGTGGAAATTGACAGGAGGGGTGTGGACGGCGGCAGGAGCCCATTGAGGTCTAGAGTGGCACAATGACGAGTGTGGAGGTGGGTGGCTACCAGTCCCTGGTAAGAGGGTTTGGTGGAGTGGAGAAAAAAATCAGCGATGTGTGGCATAAGGCGGGGGGGGCATCAGAATAGTGGCGAGGCAGGTAGTTTAAACCAGACTCATTTCTCACGTTTAGGGAGGCGTATGGTGATGTATCAAAACGCCTTAAGGGCTTGGGTGTGTGGAAATCCGGGCCGATCCGCCTGTTTTTGACAAAGGTCGTCATTCCCCATTTCCCCGGGGACAAGGGGTTCTCCTTGGGGTAACAGGGCCCCCCGCGTACTGAACACCCGCTTGATGCCCCCACTAGGGCCCGGGCGGGAAAAGTTCTCCCTGCAAATGGGCAAGTTGCGGCCAACACCCAGTTTGGCTGCCCGTAGCCCAGGGTCTTTTTCTGGGGGGCAGAGTCTGTCAAAGTAGGCCCCCTGTTGGGTTTCAGGGTTGTCGGGTCGGGTTCTGCTGGCGCTGCCCTCCTGTGGGGGTGAAGGAAGTGCTATCACGCTCCACATTTAGGTTGTGTGATGGAGGGTACTGCCCCTCCCCCCCCACCTTCTCCGACGTGGCAGTAGTAGTGGGTCTGAAGAACCCCCCGGCCCGCCCTGTCAGAGGAGGGACGATGCCGCACATAGGCAGGGCCCAATGATAGGAGGATTTCCCTATATATTGAGTTTGTCCCCCCTCACAATAGCTGGGGAAAAAGGCTCCCCTTTTGGACCGGAGGAGGGTCCCAAAAGGGTGGAGAGGAAGTCACCCCCTGCCGATTTGACTATTCGGCTTCACTAGCCAGGCAAAACAGCTGTGGGCCCATCTGACAAGTGACTCCGAGGGGTTCCCGCCTCCATTCCCCTGTATCTGCCCCGGCTTGCGGGATATTTTCCTCGTCTTCCCCTTCCTCTACTCCTCCCGTGTCCTGCTCCTCCTTCCCTTTTCACCCCGGGTAGAAAATCCACTATTTTAAAAGCAAAGTTCTGCTCCAAAGTCCTTTCCCTCTTCCTCCTCCTCCTTTCAGTCCTGCCGGCTTTGGATGCGAGTGTAGTGCCACGTCTCCCCTCCCCTGCCCAGACAATTTTTGATTGTTCCAGGCATGAAGCAGTGGGGGAAAACGTTATTAAATTTCCCTAGTCCGGCGACTGACAAAAAAAAAAACTGGCCCCCTCAAAAGACCCAACAAACAACCCGGGGTCACGCATGAATGCATGGCTGACATCAAAAATTTCCAGGGGAGTATTGTCCCCCTGTTCATCAAAAAAAAGTTAAGGCTTTTCCTTTTTTATACGTGGTCCAACATGTCAGGCTGGAATTCAAAGGGGGGAAAAACCTTCAGGGGGTGTTGGGGGGGGCCGTTTGCCCCTGCAATCGAGGGGGTTCTGGCTTTGTAGGAATGGATGAAGTGCATGCACAGTTTCCTGGCCCTTTTCAGATTTCTGAAGTCGGTGGAAAGACTTCAGGAACCTTTTTACAACCGATTTAAACATGCGCCCGAGGGGGATGAAAACCCTCCCTTTTCGGTGCAGCGCGGACCCCATGTTCTCCCCTTTCCCTTCCCTGGGTCTGAGTTGCATTTGGCGGAGAAAGCCCCAAAATCGATTTCTTTCTGCAGACGTGGACGTTCTCCCTGTGTGATTCGTTCGCCCAGGGAAGAGGTGTAGAATGCGTGCATGCTGTGTCCTACCAGTGGTTGATGGGGCTTACTTGTGAAGGCTGAGATGGTGGTGGTGGTGGAGGGGAGGAGGGGGACATTGGCGCAGGAGCTGCAGTTTGAAACGTGGGGGAGAAAGCGCCGTCTCCCGTCAAGTTTTTGGTGTGCCCGGGTGGGAAAACATTACCCCGTGGGGCGGTAAGGACATTACTGGCCCCGACCGTAGTTACAGCTCCAGAGTCCGCGCTGCGTGCACCTTGGAAAAAACCGATAGCTAAGAACTGCCCAACTTCTGTTTACATATTTTTAAAATGTGGGACTGCCTTTTTGGAAAAGAAATTACGGGTTGGGAATCTCCATCTCGGTCGGGAAAAGCCTAAGTTCTCGAAAAGGGGAGAGTCCACATTGGAAAAAAGGAGGATGCAGACCAACAACTTGGACAGGAGCATGGTGTTCTGATTAGGGTGGTTGGACGATTTTGTTGTTTTTAAATCGCCTTGCTGAACGATGCTGGGGCCCGAGTAGCGAGGGCAGGGAAACTGGGCCGGGAGATGATGGCAAAGGGGGAAAAGTCCCTTTGCAGAGGTGGTGGGCTTGATGGCGCAAAGGGTGCGTGCCCCTGGGCGCTTGTGTGTTTGCGGCGGCAGGATGGCCACCCATCTGGCCCCGGTTCCCCAGGCCCCGGAAGGTGACGTGCATGTGTTGAGCAGGGGCCTGGTGCCAAGTTAGTGTGGGTACTACCGCCCCGCCTCGCTGAGCCCCTTGCCCTACTTTCTTGGACCCGCGAAGCGGGTTTTTACCCCTGGCCGTTGGTCCCGACCCCACACTGGCTATCCCGCTGATCACGGCCCACAACCAATTGCTGTCTGCGCCCCCTTTTTCCTGGGCGCGAAGTGACGCCCCCTTTTTGACGTGATGAAGCCCTTGCCTCACCCCGGGTCCCAAGTGCGGCGGCTACATCATATCTATTTTTGTTTCATATCCTGCTGCCTCTCACGGTCTTGGTTGCAGAGGGACCCCCCCCAAAAAATGACCCCCCCATGCCACTTCCACATCTGTACTTTTCGGCCCACTGAAGAAAAGGTGATATTGGCCCCCCTTTTTCACTGCCCCAAATAGTGTGATGCCCCCCTCAAATTTTCATCCCCGTATTAGTGGTGCTGAGCCAGACCAATAGTAGATTCTGGGTTTAGGGAAAAGGAGGGACAGAGGGGGTTAAGGACAGGTGAGGGCGCTACCGTCCCGGGCCATGCCAATAAGGGTTGTGTCTGACGTTTCCCCCCGACTCTTGGCTGGGGGTTTTCAGTGTCATTGGGGGGAAAGTGGATGTCCCAGTAAACAATCAAGAACCCCTTTGGGGTTTTGGTCAACACGGGGGCTAGTGAAGCGGCGTTGTTGGGCCCTTTCCGAGTACCCCGCTGCGACGCCCTTTCTGGTGTGACCCGTGCCCGTCAGGAATGTTTGTGCCCCTGCCCCTGCATTGAAGAGCCCGCCACCCCCCTGTTGACAACGTTTTTTCAAAAATTTCAGACTCTGTTTAAGAAAATTCTGTATATGATAAATACAACCCGTATTTGACTCCAAATGAACCACTAAAAGCTTGGGTAACCCCGGATTTAGAGCGCCCCCAAATGGGCAGGAAAAAATTTTTTGTATGTGCCATTTAAAAAAATGTGTATATTATGAATGTAAAAGCACAAACAGGCTTAATTAACCTTCGGATATGAATCATGCTACATGCAAAATTGCTTCTTTGGCGGTGAAAAAGAACGTTTCTTTTACTAAGTACAACTACTTAGTTAACCCTTGGATGTAAAATGCGCAAAAGAATTGAGCAACCAAAAACTACCAGCTTTGTAGCGTGTTACAATGGCGTGTATTTTATGGTACACAGCAAGAGAAAATCTTGTAATTAACCTTCGGTTATGAATTATGCTACAGGCAAAATGTCTTTTTTGGCGATGAAAAAGACGGTTTCTTTTAGTCACCATAATAGCAGAACAACGCTTAATTAACCCCTGGATGTAAATTGCGCAAAAGAATTGAGCAACCAAAAATGAAGTGGTATTTGTACTGTAAAAACGCTGTTTCTTTAAATTAATACAACAGGAACAGGCTTAAATAACCCTTGGATATTCAAAGTGTTGTCAGCAGATAGCATTAAAATGTATATGCAGCTGCATTGGACGCACACTGGACTTCAGTTCCAATACCCCACAAAATCAGAATAAGAACGTTAAGAGAAGCAGTCTCTGAGACAAACTGTGACACTCCCCAAAAATCGCTGTATAAAAATGAGTTCTTTAGTAAGAGATATCATTAGCAGCCGTGGCAGCACCTTCCCTAAGCAGTACAGTGAGAGCGGTATGAGCTCCCAGCGTCGCGCCCGGACTTATATAGTGCGGTGACGTCACAGAATCCCGCTGGTCTCTGATTGGCTTCATCTCTGCACATGTCATGTAGGCTATGCCCTTCTTCCTCCCAGAGTTCTTTGCCCCAATGTGCTCGCAGCCATTTTATCAATCAAACGCACACTTCGTTCACGCGAAGTACCCCAAACTTCGACTTCATTTCGAACCGAATTTTTCCTGAAATTCTAAACGAATTCCACTTCGTAAGAATCAATTCGCCCATCTCTAATTATAATTAGAGATGGGCGAATTTCTCAAAAATTCGATTCGCCGACTTCGCCAAATTTTCCGACAAAATCCGTTTCATCCTGAATTACTTCAGGACCAATTGTGTTAAAAAAACAGCTATTTCCTGGCTGCACAGAGCCTGTAGGGCACTGTAGAACATTGTGCCATGCTTAAATATGCAGAGGCAGCTTGGTTTGGTCTTGATACAATGCTGTGTTTTAGTATGACATGCACATGACTGCTGCTGCTCTTAGAATCGCTTCACTCGAAAATTCCCTGTGCACTTACGGGGGCAAAACTGACCAAAAATCTGAAGCGGAAATGCAGCCTGATAAAGTCATGGCAGTGCTAGCTGGAAAAAAGCAAGCTGAGGGCTAAGATCCTACCATAGCGTCAAAGAACACAATAGTAGGTTACCGGAGACGCAAGAGATCACAGTAAGGGGATGAGATCTGACAACCCCAGCCAAGAGTCGGTGGGTCACACACAACCCCAAGTTGTCATGGCCCGGAAGCAGGTGAGGGGCTCTCACCTGTCCTCAACCCACCTCTGTCCTGTTCGCTTCCCACAGCCAAAGAACTACTATGTGCTGTGGCCTCTGCGCCATTATACAGTGAGGACAGTGGGCAGCAAAGAGGTGGGGAAGACATCCGCTGCTTTTTGCATAAGCGGGCAAATAGTGATGAGGAGAAATGCAATTGGGGGTTATGTTGAGTGGTCAGGCTTTGTACAGCGACACCGTTGAGGTGGACGGCGGTGACAGGCAAACACTCATCGATGCAGCCGATCGCACTTGGGAGCCGGGTGAAGCAAGCAAGGCTAGGACAAGGTAAGGTACCCTAGTTAAACAAGGCATACTGTGGCCCCCAGAAGGAAAATTCCGCCCACTCCATGACTCGTTGTGCCCCCTTTTCTCCCTGGGATGAAGTGGCGGACCGGCGACAAAACATTGAACATGCACAATATTCCGTCCGGTTTCCGGACGGAACAGGTGCATCTCAATGGGTGGGGGGAGGGCTCTTCTCCGCTCATCACGGAGAAAAGCCGTCCCCCCCGCAGCCGTGGGGACGGCCGCAAAACCGGACAAATACCGGCCTGAAAATCGGCCGGTATTTGTCCACTGCCGTATAAACGGCCCCTTAATGTCTGGGCCGGAGATGTAAAGTTGGGTGTCATCTGCATACTGGTGGTTTTTAAAGCCATGTGACATATATTGCGGTGACGTCACAGAATCCCGCCAGTCTCTGATTGGCTTCATCTCTGCACATGTCATTGAGGATGTTCCTTTCTTCCTCCCAGAGTTCTTTGCCCCATGTAACACCATGTGCTTGTGGCCATTTTATCAATTAAAAACACGCTTCGTTCCCGCGAATTGCCACAAACTTCGACTTCATTCAGAACCGAAGTTTTCCTGAAATTCTAAACAAAGTTCACTTTGTTAGAATCAATTCGCCCATCTCTAATTATAATGCTTCTTCAAGAATTCAGATTCAAATCAGAACACAATGAATCATTTAAAGGGGACGACTCACTACAACAACCCTTTGAGTATAAAGCTATGGCTATAGATTTGGCTTCTAAAATCCCTGGCAATCAGTTGTCATTGCCACGGTACTTGATGCCATCTATACACTTCTATACAGCTTTCAAAACCTTGATGTTACTGTTAAACATAGATAGTCCTGTGCACCTTGTAGGGAGTGGTCACAAGCTGCAGTGCCCCTCTGATAAAGCCTATTAAGGACATTCTACAAATACCTGTTGTAGATGGATAGGTCTGCTAAGTGATTCTAAGTGGTTCTGAACCATGGCTCATAAACAGGGGTCCCAAATTAAGCCAAGTCTAAAACATCCATAAGCTCAAACAGGTCAACCCCCTTAAGAAGATTTTAGTGGTTTCAAGTTTTTTTTTATATTGTATTTTCCATTTATGAACATGGCTGCTTTCATCATTTGCTTGAAAGTTTGATGGTTTTGATTTGTCCTGAGAATTTCCTCCATTCTGCTTTCTGACATGTGACTTAACAGCAAAGTTTAAAGGGGTTGTCTCACAACAACGATTGCTTTTTCTGTTAAAGATTTTGCAAAAACAAGTCACTTTGCAATATGTGTCCATTAACAGTGTCTTACCTATTCCGAGATATCACCTCTTGTATGGGCTGCACCAGCTCCTCAGGCCGCTATAGCTGCAGACCTGTTTGATCTCTCCTGATAGGCTGCCAGTGTTGGTTGCTATAACCACAGACCTGGTGTCCTCAGCAGCTCACCACTGCAGGTCAGTAGTATCCAGTAAAAGTCAGTAAACACGCCCCTGAATTCAAAAATGAAACCAAGAAACAGGACTGAGGTAAGATGAATCAATGTAGTGAGACAACCCCCTTAATGTGTATTATTACTGTTCCCACAATATACTGCTCTATGAAATCAAGCATGAATGTACAATGAAAACAGCTACTTAAATATCAAATACTTCAAAGGTGGGAAATGTAAAAAAGGAAAACATTTATTTAGATAGTGACTTAAGGGACTTGTCTCACTATGACTGACCCTGTCAATATTACATATAGGGGAAACCCCCTTCTATAAGCCAAAACTCGGCGAGTCACTGTTTCGCTTTGTCAGGCCTCGTGCATTGATGTATTATATGGTCATGTGAACTGTATAATCAGATGCAGTTTCATACAGCAAAAACAGTGTTTAGAAGTCAAGAGGGCATATGTCCAATACAGTACCAGTTCATGCAAAAAACCCGACAGCACCATCTTAGAAGAAGGCTTAGTTGTACAAAGATGAAATACAGAGGAAACCCAGTGGAGGTTCCTGTGCCAACATGTATTTGTACATGTCACGGATGCTGGTAGTGTATCCGCTGGACCACCGCAAGCGATGGTGTAAGCCGTACCAGGGAGCGGAATCTAAGTAGAACCCGATTTTCACCAGAGCCTGCTGCAAAGCGGGTTGGACTTGCTGCAGCGGAGAACTACCAGGTCGCTTCCACTGGCGTGACTTGCTTGTGGTGGCAGCCAAGGCAGTGCGTGGTTCAAAATCGCGAGACGTAGGCGTAGTCGGGGACAGGCAGGAGGTCAGGGCAGGCGGCAAAGGTTCGTGGTCGAGAAACGGGAGCGTAATGGTTCGGTACACGGTAGACAGGATAAGATGCAGGAAACGCTTTCTCTAAAGGTTGTAGGGCACTAAAGATCCGGCGGGGGTGAACTGGAAGGAAGGGGTTTATATAGGGTCACCTGCCGGTCTTAACCAATCATTGGCGCACTGGCCCTTTAAATCTAAGAGAGCCGGCGCGCGCAGCGGCCGGCATGGAGGACGCAGGGACGCGGGAGCGAGGTCAGGTAAGGACCGTTGGGAGCGGGCAGGGGCACGCACCGCGGCACTACCGCTCCCAGACACTGAAGGGAGCGCGGCGGCACGAGTGCGCCCGCAGCCCGGGCGGGGGACTGCGGGGCCACTCGTGACAGTACCCCCCCCATAGGCCTCCCCCTCTTCTTGGATCGGAGGAACCTCAACACGAGACCGCGGCCCAGGATGTTCTCCTCAGGCTCCCACGATCTCTCCTCCGGCCCGAACCCCTCCCAATCAACAAGAAAATGCCGTCTACCCCTAACCGACTTCATAGCCAAGATCTCCTTAACTGCAAATATGTTGGAGGCTACGGCTTCAGGAGAGGGAGGGACGACTTTTCTGGAAAAGCGGTTCATCACGACGGGCTTCAGAAGGGATACGTGAAACGAATTCGGGATCCGCATGGTGGGTGGGAGTCGAAGTTTATATGCCACAGGATTAATACGCCTCAGGATTTCAAATGGCCCCAGGAAGCGTGGACCCAGCTTGTAGCTGGGTATTTTCAGCCGGACATATTTGGCGGATAGCCAGACCTTGTCTCCAGACGCAAAGGTCGGAGCCGGTCTCCTTTTCCTGTCCGCCTGAGCCTTCATACGGGCAGCAGCACGCTGTAGAGACCGACGAGTCTGCTCCCAAATGGCAGATAAGTCGTGAACCAAGGCATCTACATAGGGAACCTCAGAGGGAGAGGGCAGAGGGAGAGGAGGGCGGGGGTGCCGACCATATACAACAAAGAAGGGAGACGCGCCTGAAGCCCCCGAGTCCAGCGAATTGTACGAAAATTCGGCTCAGGGTAGGAGGTTGGCCCCAATCATCCTGGCGACCGAAACAAAATGGCGTAAGTAGCTGCCCAAATCTGATTGACCCCTCTACCGGGCCCGTTAGATTGCGGTGGTATGCCGACGAGAAGTCTAACTTAACCTGCAATCGGAGCAGAGTGCGTGCCAGAATTTAGACACGAACTGCACCCCACGATCAGAAACGATGTGCCAGGGCAGGCCGTGCGGGCGAAAAACGTGTATAAAGAAAAGGGAGGTGAGACGAGGTGCGGATGGTAACCCGGGCAGAGGGATGAAGTGTGAAATTTTTGAAAACCTATTAGTAATGACCCAAATCACGGTGTTACCCGAAGAGGATGGAAGGTCGGTGATGAAATCCTTCGCCACATGGGACCATGGAGTATGGAGAGGAAAGGGGTTGCAGCAGCCCGAGAGGACTGTGGCAGGGTACCTTTTCCGGGGCACAAGTAGCACAGGCGTCCACAAAGTCTTAATATCTTTGCCAGACCTGGCCACCAATAGAACCGAGAGATAAATTGGAACGATCTTTGGGCCCCAGGATGTCCTGCCATCAACGAGCAATGTCCCCAATTCAGGACTCTCCTGCGCAGCGACGGGCCGAAAGGGTAGGTCTTGCCGGGGGATATGTGTTGAAGGAGGACAGGTGCCGCTTGGATCAGGCGTTCCGGAGGTATAATGTGTTGAGGCTGTGGCTCCTCTCCAGTGATGTCCGATGCGCGAGAGAGAGCATCCGCCCTGACATTCTTTTCGGCTGGATGAAAATGGATCCGGAAGTTGAATCTCGAAAAAAAAGAGACCACCGAGCTTGCCGAGGATTGAGGCGCCGGGCCGACTGGAGGTACTGGAGGTTTTGTGGTCGTGTATACCTCAAAAGGATGACGAGCCCCCTCCAGGAATGGCGCCACTCCCTCCAGGGCCATCTTGATAGCAAGTAACTCTCGGTCCCCAATAGCATAGTTTCTCTCAGCCGACGAGAAAGTCCTGGAGAAGAACCCGCAGGTGAGGGTTTTTCCCTTGGGACCCTTTTGTGTAAGAACTGCTCCGGCACCCAGCAAAGAGGCATCAACCTCCAACGAGAAAGGCTTCTCGGTGTCAGGAAGTGACAAAACGGGTGCGGAAGCAAATGCCGACTTCAAATCTGAGAAAGCTTTTTCGGCCGCTGGTGGCCACAAGGATTAGCCCTCTTCTTGGTGAGAGCCACAATTGGAGCCACCAGTGTAGAGAAGTGGGGTATAAATTGCCGATAGTAATTGGCAAATCCCAAAAATCATTGTATGGCGCAAAGACCAACAAGGCGAGGCCATTGCAGGATAGCCGACAGCTTAGCGGGGTTCATTTGCAGGCTTTGGTCGGAGACAATATAACCGAGGAAGGGCAGACTGGATTGATGGAACAAGCAGTTCTCCAATTTGGCGTACAGGCGGTTGCTGCGAAGGCGTTGCAGGACCAGGCGCACCTGAGACTGATGGGTCCGGAGGTCAGGGGAAAAAAACAAGATGTCGTCCAGGTAAACGATGACGCACATATAGAGCAGGTCCCTGAAGACATCGTTTACGAACTCCTGAAAGACCGCGGGAGCGTTACACAGGCCGAATGGCATCACTAGATATTCAAAGTGACCGTCGCGAGTATTAAAGGGCCAGTTTTCCCAAACTCTCTCCCTCACCGGATCCTGATGAAGTTTTTGCACCACGTAGGTCCAACTTGGAAAGATTTTGGGCTCCTTGTAGTCGATCAAAGATTTTCCTGATTAGTGGCAACTTTATCGGTTTTTTCCGGTAATCTGGTTCAGACCCCGAGAGTCGATGCAGGGACCGAGAAAAACCATTTTCTTCTGAACGAAGAAAAAAACGGCTCCGGCAGGTGACGAGGACTTGCGTATAAAACCCTTTTGCAGGTTTTCACGGATATAGTCCGACATGGCCTGGGTCTCTGGCCTAGACAACGGGTAGACTCTACCCCGAGGAGGACTGGTCCCAGGGAGGAGGTCAATGGGACAGTCATAGGGGCGATGCGGTGGAAGAAATTCAGCCTGCTTTTCCGAAAAGACATCTGCGTAGTCCCAGTATTCAGCTGGAAGGCCTGGCAGGGACCTGTTAGGTCGGTGAGGGGGGAAGGGTCGCCCTGGCCGAGGAACTGAGAGACAGCGACTCCGGCAGTCGGGACCCCAGCGCAGAACCTCCCCTGTTTTCCAGTCGAGGGTAGGAGCGTGGAGCTGCAGCCACGGAAGACCCAAGAGAATCGCAGAGGATGACCGAGGAAGGATGTAAAAGGTGATCTTCTCCCTTTTGTAAGGGCCCCCCCATGGAGGGACAGTGGCTTGGTCACGTACCGGATGGCCTCACTAAGGAGCTCACCACTAACGTAGGAATATCACCAAGGGCTTCTCCAGTCGGGTAACCGGAAGACGATACTGGGACACCAGGCGGCGTGGATAAAGTTCCGGCGGATCCAGAGTCAAGAAAAGCAGGCACCCGAAAAACTAGTCCGGCACCGACAGACCCCTACTTCCATAGAAAAGGCTTGAGAGGAAGAGTTCGCACCTAGGGACGCCTCTCCGACAAACCTAGGTGGGGCCTTTTCCCCTGCCGCGGGGGGTGATGCGGGCAGCCATTGCGAAAGTGATCCGGGCTGGCACAATAGAGGAACAATTTCTCTGCCCGACGGCGGGACAGTTCCTGTTCGGACAAATGTGCCCGGTTCACCTGCATGGGTTCATCACCGGTTGGAAGCGGAGGCAGAAGCTGAGGTCTTTGGAACACCGGCGCCAGGTGGGGCAAATGGCGTGGCCGGGCGAGATCACGTTCCTGGCGTAGTTCCTCTTGCCGCTCGGCGAAGCGAACATCGATGCGAGTAGCCAGGTGGATCAGTTCACTTAAGGAAGACGGGATGTCTCTAGCCGCTAGAGCATCCTTAACCCTGCCGGACAAGCCCTTTTTAAAAGTGGCACACAGGGCGGCGGCGTTCCAGGTCAGCTCCGACGCCAGGGTCCGAAACTGAACCGCGTAGTCGCCAACCGAGGAGTCCCCCTGGCGAAGGTTCAGTAGAGCGGTCTCTGCAGAGGATGCCCATGCCGGCTCTTCAAAGACACTGCGGAACTCAGAAAGGAAGGCCTGCAGGTCCGTAGTCACCGGATCGCTCCTGTCCCAAAGAGGGGTGGCCCAAGCCAGAGCCTTCCCGGACAGCAGACTGACCACGAAGTCCACCTTTGAGCGTTCAGTGGGGAATTGACCAGCCATTAACTCTATGTGCATAGAGCACTGGGTAATAAATCCCCTGCACTGTTTAGAGTCCCCTTCAAACTTGTCGGGTAGCGGTAACCGAAGCCTGGAACCCGTGGATACTGGTGGAGGTGTCGTCACAGGAGGAGAAGTCGGCGGCTGTTGGTTAGCCAGGAGCTGCTGCAGCATGGAGGACAACTGGTCCAGCTGCTGAGCTTGTTGTGCGAGTTGTTGCGATTGCTGAGCCACGACTGCGGTGAGGTCCGAATCACCGGGTAACGGCAAGTTGGCGGGATCCATGGCCGGATCTTACTGTCACGGATGCTGGTAGTGGATCCACTGGACCATCGCAAGCGATGGTGTAAGCCGTACCAGGGAGCGGAATCTAAGGAGAACCCGGTTTTCACCAGAGCCCGCCGCAAAGCGGGTTGGACTTGCTGCGGCAGAGAACTACCAGGTCGCTTCCACTGGCGTGACTTGCTTGCGGTGGCAGCCAAAGGCAGTGTGGTGGTACAAAATCGTGGAGACGTAGGCGTGTAGGGGACAGGCAGGAGGTCAGGCGGCGGCAAAGGTTCGTGTTCGAGTATCGGGAGCTTAATTGTTCGGTACTCGGTAGACAAGGATACAATGCAGGAAACGCTTTTCTCTAAAGGCTGTAGGGCACTAAAGATCCAGCGGGGGGGGGCAAACCGGAAGGAAGGGGTTTATATAGGGTCTCCTGCCAGTCTTAAGCAATAATGGGCGCACTGGCCCTTTAAATCTAAGAGAGCCGGCGCGCGCCTAAGGCGCGGGCACGCGCACACCGGTCGGCATGGAGGACGCAGGGATGTGGGAGCGAGGTCAGGTAAGGACCGTCGGGAGCGGGCAGGGGCACGGAAACCCCGGCACACCGCTATCAGACACTGAAGGAGCGCGGCGGCACGAGTGCGTCCGCAGCCCGGGTGAGGGGCTGCGGGGCCACTCGTGACAGTACAAAAGGATTTTTGGATATATTGTAGTGTGGTGCTTTTTTTTTTTTTTTTTTTTTTAAATCTGACCTGCACCATTGGATGCCTTATGGAAACTGAAATTTTTCAAAACTTTTCTAAAATTGTGAATGAAGATGATAAAAAGGTTGACATATGTTAAAGAAAGAAAATAGTAGCTATGCCTACACAACAACCCATGGGAAGATGGGTGTTAGAAAATTTAGATCTGGACAGTTTACTCCTACAAGCATCATGGGAATAACTATAGTTGTAGCAGCCACAAGAGATATGTGACCCACATGTTGAAGGGGCCCACTCAGCTATCTAGCACCACTGTGTAGATTTTCTAGTATATGGCACTATTGTCCATACCTTTAGTTCTTTCTACTTTTTCTGCTGTTTAAGTTTCCTGTCACCTGCTGGAGGCCCTTCTCATTTAGCTAAGTGCCCCTATGAACTCAAGTTAGAATCCTGGTGAGGTCAAACAAACAGGTTTCCCTATTATCTCTCCACCAGCCTAAAACTATGATTGACACTGACAGGCTGATATCATATACAGCGTTTTTTTGTTTTTTTTAGGGGGTTTTTTTGTAACATTTTTGTTATCTTTTCCTATGATTTGAGTAAAAACACTGCAGCCAGGTTGTACAGTAAACTCTATAGTTAACTATTAGAAAATAAACATACAAAGGACGACATGTATGAACAGTGCTGTACCATTTTTTGGCGTGCTTTGAGTCAAACAAACTGTCTTAGCCTTGTATAGATCTATAAACCGTCGAACGGCAAAACTTGAAGGCACCAATGATTCAGGGGTATGTTGCACCAGAATAGTATGATACACGTAAAATGCGCCAAAGTTGGGGGCTTAACTGTGGTACAAATCCATACCAGTTTCAAATTGGCGTGGCTGAGGCTACTTTTGGCGTAGAATGGGAAACATTTATAAAGTGCTGTGAGATACTTTATTACATACTGTTGGATCTTACACTATTAAAAACAGAAGAAAAACCAGCGAGTTGGTGCCAGGTTCATACATGTCGCCCATAGTGTTTATATTTGTAGTGTTTTGGGGGTCAGTGTTTTTTTTCAAATTGTCACATGCTTTGGTTATGCAGTTTTGTCTTATATTTTTACCTCAGGCTTATCTGTAGGACTTTAAACACCAGAAAAAAGCCACTAAAATTGCTTATGAAAGAAACATTTTTGAAAAATGCTGAAAATATAGGGCAATATTACAGGTGTTTAATCACTAAAAACTAGTGTTTAAAGGACCCTCTATATTAATAATATGGTGCCAAACTACAGCCCCAGTGTTATCCTGTAGCAATGCCTGTGAGAGAAAACCTAATGTTAACCCTAAGAGATGCCTATGCATTTTAAAACTTAAAACGGGTTTTAAACTTCTCCAATAAGCCTAACAAGTGAAAAGTAGTCAAATAAAGTCTCAAAGATATATTTAATTTAATAAATATGATGAATAAAAAAGTAATTTTTAAAATAAAAGACAAAAACATTTAAATATTTGTATTCTCCAAAACCATGACAAACTGTGGTTATGTCATTTAATTTGAATGCTTAAAGGCTTACAAAAAGCAATATATATTCTACTTAAAAGTCATGTCACAAAACACAAGCCCTCAAATAGACATAGAAATCAAAATAAAATTAAAATATTGGTTATAGAATGCAGTTAAGCAAAAACACAAAAGTCCTTTATGCCCAAGTGGTCTGTGCCTTCTTTTCAGTTAACCTAGCTATCAAGCAATTCTGGTAATTTAAAAGGGGTGACATTTAAAAAGTTTGCTATTATTTTCTTCAAAGAAGCCAAAATGAGGCATTGTGTTCTACTAGATGATTGCATACACACAAAACACCTTTTCAGTTCTAAGAAAGGGAATGCCAGATGTTCCTGAAACCTATCATAACCATCTTCAGTAAAGGTGAAATACCTAGGTGATAGACATGCTCTCTATCTTGTTATCAATTAGTGCTTTAGAAATGACAAAACTTCAATAGTTCTGAACAATTTCACACGATATCAATAGTACCAAACACTGTACACAACCATGACCTCACTATGTACGTCTTGTTTCGTTTCATTTTTTAGTAACAAATTTATTGTAATTTATTGTAATCTCAAGCAATATGATGCTCTAGTTTCACAAATTGAGCACGTTCTCACTGTAATCTGTCCAGCATTAGTGATTCACCTGGAATCATCAACCAGATATCTGTCAGAGGCTGTAGACCATATTCTACAGATCTATTGATTAGTTAGTTTTAATTAAGTTTGATACATAAGTGAAAGTACCAAAACAGTAATACTTCAAAATAACAGGAACCAGCTTTCAGTCCAAGCAAGTAATACTTTAAAAATCTTCAAATTTTATTAGCACATATTAAAAGCTAATATATCCACACAATGACATGGACGGAATGAAGCAACAGGTACACCCCTACTCATAGCGTGCAGCACCGAGACCTGGAAATGTTTAAATGGGGCATTCTGAGATTAAAGGTCAACGTGTGACACAGATAAAAACAAATCTAATGCCTACGTTACTAAACTAAATGCTCTCTATATTGATATGTTATATCCTCAATGTTGAGTCCCTGTGGTGTACGTGTACCCAAGTGGAAAATCCACCACGCTTCTTGGCTTAGGAGATTTTGCTGCTAATTACCTACATATGCAAAAAATAACATTATTCATTGTACTAAGAACAGTGACTATGTAGTGCTGCTACAGTATGTACTATTTGAATAATACAGCCATTAAATGGCAAAATAATATATAATAATAAATAAAAGTATAACATAATAACTAACAAGGCACATATTATAAGCCAAACAGCTCAAATAGAGCTATACAGTGTTCACATAGAAGTAAATACATTTTATTTACAAATATTGTAACCATACAGTGTTAAAGTGGTCATAATAATCCCACAATAGTGCTTAAATATACATTTTGCACTGGATGTAAATAATAACACCAATATGTTGTACTGCTGTAATAATGCCTCCACACAGAACATATACAACAATAGTAGCTAAAAAAAATGGCCACCATAATACTTGTCTAATATCAATCAGTAGTGCCCATAGAACAGTCTATTAAGTCATAGTCTTCAATTATAAGAGGAAGCCAAAGTGCAAATGTAGTGTGGGTTACAATCAGCAGTAGAGATGGGCGAATTTCTCAAAAATTCGATTCGGTGACTTTGCCGAATAGTCCAACAAAATCAGTTTCGGTCCGAATTACTTCGGGACGAATCGCGTTAAAAGACAGCTATTTCCAGGCTGCACAGAGCCTGCAGGGTGCTGTAGAACATTGTGCCACGCTTCAATATGCAGAGGGAGCTTGGTTTGGTCTTCATACAATGTTGTGTTTTAGTATGACACGCACATGACTGCCGCCGCTCTTAGAATCGCTTCACTATAAAATTCCCTGGGCACTTAAGAGGGCAAAACTGACCAAAAAACTGAAGCGGGATGTAGCCTGATAAAGTCATGGCAGCGAAAGCTGGAAAAAAACAAGCTGAGAGCTCAGGTGGCAACATCAGTGACAGAGTGTGGAGGTGACGGCAGCAGCCACAGCAGCATGAGGTCAGAGAGTGGCACAATGACATTCTGGAGGTGGCAAAAACAGGAATAGGCCACAGAGTGGCACAATGACACAGTGTGGAGGGCACGACAGCAGCCACAGCAGCAGTATGAGGTCAGACAGTGGCACAATGACATTCTGGAGGTGGCAAAAACTGGAGTAGGCCACAGAGTGGCACAATGACACAGTGTGGAGGTCACGGTAGCAGCAGCATGAGGTCAGACAGTGGCACAATGACATACTGGAGGTGGAATAAACTGGATTAGGCCACAGAGTGGTAAGATGACACAGTGTGGAGGGCACGGCAGCAGCCACAGCAGCAGCATGAGGTCAGAGAGTGACACAATGACATTCTGGAGGTGGCAAAAACAGGAGTAGGCCACAGAGTACTATATTTACTATTTTGCCATAGACAAACTTAAACTCTATCAGTTCTCTATCTGTAAAACACTAAAACGTTACTTTTATTATGTTACTCTTATCCTCTATACACACTATTTAAAAACCTGATTTCTAACCTCATCATTTAACCCTTTTTAGATCTGAAAGAAGGAGTAGCTCCTTTTCTATTATCAAGTCTGGTGGAACACCACCTATTAACAGGAAAGCCTTATATATACAGCAAATTACTAGCTCCAGTAAGGGATCCCAAGCCTACTACTTTGGCAGTCGTCCCTAATCTCACAGACACAAAACAAATAAGGCCCCTTTATGACACCCCTGCAGCAGGTGACACTTGTAGACAGAGGTAAGAAATCACAATTTAAAACGTCATATCTGACCTCCCCGACATGTTTCGCCAGCTAACCTGGCTTCATCAGGGGTTAGAGGTCCGATCACTTTTTTTTTTGGAGACTATAGGCCCCAGAGTGGCACAATGACAGAGAGTGGAGGTGACGGCAGGAGCACAGCATGAGGTCAGAGGAGTAGGCCACAGAGTGGCACAATGACACAGTGTGGAGGGCACGGCAGCAGCAGCATGAGGTCAGACAGTGGCAAAATGACATTCTGGAGGTGGCAAAAACTGGAGTAGGCCACAGAGTGGCACAATGACACAGTGTGGAGGTCACGGCAGCAGCAGCATGAGGTCAGACAGTGGCACAATGACATTCTGGAGGTGGCAAAAACTGGAGTAGGCCACAGAGTGGCACAATGACACAGTGTGGAGGTCATGGCAGCAGCAGCAGCATGAGGTCAGAGAGTGGCACAATGACATTCTGGAGGTGGCAAAAACAGGAGTAGGCCACAGAGTGGCACAATGACACAGTGTGGAGGTCACGGTAGCAGCAGCATGAGGTCAGGCAGTGGCACAATGACATTCTGGAGGTGGCAAAAACAGGAGTAGGCCACAGAGTGGCACAATGACAGAGAGTGGAGGTGACGGCGGCAGGAGCAACAGCATGAGGTCAGAGATTGGCACAATGACACAGTGTGGAGGTGACCGCAGCAGCAACAACAGCAGCAGCAGCATGAGGTCAGAGAGTGGCACAATGACACAGTGTGGATGTCATGGCACCAGCAATAGCAGCAGCAGCATGAGGTCATAGAGTGGCACAATGACAGAGTGTGGAGGTGGGTGGCAATACCAGTCCCTGGTAAAGATGGTTGGTGGCAGATGGAGAAACTGTCAGCAGATGTGTGGCATCAGGCGGGTGGCGGCATCAGAATAGTGGCTGAGGCAGGTAGTTTGAACCCAGACTCATTTCTCAAAGTTTGGGTGAGGCGTCATGGCTGATGTAGTCTGACGCCTAAGGCATTGGTGTGTGGAAATCCTGGCCGATCCACGCCTGATTCATCTTGACAAAGGTCAGTCGTTCCACATTTCCCGTTGACAAGCGGGTTCTCCTTGGGGTAACGATGGCCCGCTCTGATGCCACACTACTGGACGGGCAGGACAGCTTCTCCACTGCACACTTGGAAAGTTGCGGCCACACATCCAGTTTGGCTGCCCAGTAGTTCAGCGGATCTTCTAACTGGGGTGGCAGAGTGCTGTCCAAGTAGGCCACCACCAGTTGGTTCAGGGACTGCTCCAGGTCCTGCTGCTGCTGCTGGCGACTGCCCTCTTCACTACGCGGGTGAAGGAAGCTGCTCATCAGCGACTCCAGACTTAGGTTGCTGCTGATGGAGCTGGTACTGCTCCTACCCCCCCACCTTCTCCCAGCAGCCGCGGCAGTAGTACGTGAGCGCTGAGGAATCCCCCGGTCAGACCTGTCAGAGGAGGGACGATGCCGCACATAGGCAGCGGCCAACTGACTACGGAGGATTTCCTATAGTATTTGAGTTTGTCCTCCCTCTCAGCAGCTGGAAAAAAAGGCTCCCATTTTGGACCGGTAGCGAGGGTCCAATAGGGTGGAGAGCCAGAAGTCATCCCTCTGCTGGATGCTGACTATTCGGCTGTCACTAGCCAGGCAAATCAGCATGCTGCGGCCCATCTGCACAAGTGACTCCGAGGGGCTCCCTGCCTCCATCTCCACTGTATACTGCCAAGGTGCTTGCGGGTCATCTGCTTCGTCTTCCTCATCTCCAGCTACCTCCTCCAGCTGCTCCTGCTCCTCCTCTCTTGTCACCTGGGTAGAAAATCCACTAATTTCACCAGACAATGCTTCTGCTCCAATGTCTTCCTCTTCCTCCTCCATTTCAGTCCCCACCGGACTCATGTGGCCGCGAGATGTAGTCGTTACATCTCCAGTCCCTTGCCCAGACAGATTTTCAGCATCTGTTCCAGGACATGAAGCAGTGGAATGACGTTATTCATCCTGTAGTCCTGGCAACTGACAAATAACGTCGCCTCCTCGAATGGCCTCAAAAAACGGCAGGTGTCACGCTTGAGCTGCCACTGGCTGACATCAAAGTTACACAGGGGAATACTCCTGTCTGCCTGGATCATCAAAAAATCGTTAATGGCCTTTCTCTGTTCATACAGTCGGTCCAACATGTGCAGGCTGGAATTCCAATGGGTGGAAACATCGCAAATCAGATTGTGTTGGGGGAGGCCGTTCTGCCGCTGCAACTCGAGGACGGTGTTCCTGGCTTGGTAGGAATGGAGGAAGTGCATGTACAGTTTCCTGGCCATTTTCAGAATCTTTTGAAGATCGGTGGAAGACTTCAGGAACCTTTTCACAACCAGATTGAACACATGCGCCATGCAGGGCGCATGGACCATCCCTCCTCGGTGCAGCGCAGACACCATGTTACTCCCATTGTCCATCACCATGGTTCCGATTTGCAGTTGGCACGGAGAAAGCCACACACCGATTTCTTGCTGCATGACGCGGAGCAGTTCCTCCCCTGTGTGACTTCGTTCGCCGAGGCAAGCCAGGTGTAGAACTGCGTGACACTGCTGTGCCCTACACATGTGGTATGATGGAGCAGTACTTGTGGAGGCTGAGATGGTGGTGGTGGTGGAGGAGGAGGAGGCAGACATTGCCGCAGGAGCCGCAATTTGACAACGTGGAGGAGAAAGCGGCGTCTCCTGTCCAAATTGTTGGTGTGCCTGGGCAGGAAGCACATACACCCAATGGGCCGTAAAGGACATATACTGGCCCGGACCGTAGTTACAGCTCCAGACGTCCGCGCTGCCATGCACCTTGGAACAAACTGATAAGCTTAAGGACTGGCCCACCTTCTGTTCTACATATTTATGAAATGCTGGTACTGCCTTTTTGGAAAAGAAATTACGGCTTGGAACTCTCCATCTCGGCTTGGCACAAGCCATTAGTTCTCTGAATGGTGCAGAGTCCACCATTTGGAAAGGGAGGGACTGCAGTACCAACAACTTGGACAGGAGCATGGTCAGCTGCTGCACCTTAGGATGGTTGGACGCATACTGTTGTCTCTTTGCAATCGCCTCACTGAACGACTGCTGGCACCATGAGTAGCGAGGAGCAGGAGAATCTGGACCAGGAGATGATGGCAAAGAGAAACAGCTCCCTTCTGCAGAGGTGGTGGAGCCTTGACTGGCTGCAATGGCATGTGTGCCACTGGCCGCTGCTGCGGCGGCAGAATGGACCACCACATCTGATCCACGTTTCTCCCAGGCCACCGGATGGTGACGCTGCATGTGTTGACGCAGGGCCATGATGCCAACGTTAGCTCCCTGGCCACGCTTCACTTAGTGCCCACAGATTCAGCATATTCCCATATTCGGCTCCTCTGGTGTCTTAGCAAAGAACTGCCACACCGCGGAGTAGCTGATTTTACTGCCAACACTCCGCACTGAGTGACTACTACCGCCGCTGCCTCGCTGAGCCCCTGTGCCACTACTTAATGGGACCTGCGAAGCGGGTTTTCTACCCCGTGGCCGCTTGGCTCCTGACCTCACACTGCTGCTACCCTGCTGACTCACGGCCACACAACCCACTTGCTGGCTGCGCCACTGCCTGACGCGCAAGCTGACGCCCTCTTCTCCTGACGATGATGACGCCCTTGCTTCACCCGGCTCCCAAGTGCGGTCGGCTATATCATCATCTATTTGTGTTTCATCGTCACTGCTGTCCTCATCACCGGTCTTGGTATGCAGAGGCTGACCCCTCACAACATGACCTCCCATGCCACTCTCCACATCTATACTTTGCCGCCTACTGCAAGAAGCTGGGGATATTGGTCCCATTTCTTCGCTGCCAAGTAGCTGCTGACTGCTCTTCTCAAATTGTTCATCCTCGCTATATATTGGCGGTGAGCCCAGACCACATAGTAGATCTCTAGCTGAGGGAACCGGATGGGACAGAGGCGGGTTGAGGACAGGTGAGGGCCGCTGACCTGATCCCGGTCCATGCCAACTAAGGGTTGTGTCTGACGTTCCCACCGACTCTCGGTTGGGGTTTGTTAGATGTCATCTGGGAGGAAGTGGATGACCTAGTCAAGCAATCATGAACCATTGGGTTGCTGAACAACACACGTTCGCTAGATGACACCGGCAGTTTTGGCCTCACCGTGTGACCCATGCTGCAACGTCCCCTTGCTGTGCTGCGACCTGGGCCTGCTCCAGGAATGTTTGTGCCTCTCCCACTCGCAGGAGAAGAGCCGGCCACCTCTCTGTCGGACATACTGTTTGTTCTAAAATGTACAGACACTGTTTGATGAAGATATCTGTATATGATAAATACACACCCTGTATTTGACTCCAAATGAACCCAGTAACAAGCTTGGGTAACCCTTGGATATAAATTACGCTCCACAAATGGCCAGGAAAAATTTACTTGTATGTGTCGTTTAAAAACACGGTGTATTTTACTGAATGTAAAAGCACAAACAGGCTTAATTAACCTTCGGATATGAATTATGCTACAGGCAAAATTGCTTCTTTGGCGGTGAAAAAGAAGGTTTTTTTTAGTGACCACAACAGCAGAACAACACTTAATTAACCCCTGGATGTAAATTGCGTAAAAGAATTGAGAAACCAAAAACTACCAGCTTTGTAGCGTGTTACAATGGCGTGTATTTTACAGTACAGAACAATAGAAAAACTTGAAATTAACCTTCGGTTAAGAATTATGCTACAGGAAAAATGTCTTTTTTGGCGGTGAAAAAGATGGTTTCTTTTAGTCACCACAACAGCAGAACAACACTTAAATAACCCCTGGATGTAAATTGCGCAAAAGAATTGAGCAACCAAAAACTACCAGCTTTGTAGCGTGTTACAATGGCATGTATTTTACGGTACACAGCAAGAGAAAAACTTGTAATTAACCTTCGGCTATGAATTATGCTCCAGGAAAAATGTATTTTTTGGCGGTGAACAAGACGGTTTATTTTAGTCACCACAACAGCAGAACAACGCTTAATTAACCCCTGGATGTAAATTGCACAAAAGAATTGAGCAACCAAATACTACCATCTTTGTAGCGTGTTACAATGGCGTGTATTTTACGGTACACAGCAAGAGAAAAAACTTGTAATTAATCTTCGGTTATGAATTATGCTACAGGAAAAATGTCTTTTTTGGCGCTGAAAAAGACGGTTTCTTTTAGTCACCACAACAGCAGAACAACGCTTAATTAACCCTGGATGTAAATTGTGCAAAAGAATTGAGCAACCAAAAATGAAGTGGTATTTGGATTGTAAAAACGCTGTTTCTTTAAATTAATACAACAGGAACAGGCTCAGATAACCCTTGGATATTCAATGTGCTGTGAGCAGATAGCATTAAAATGTATATGCAGCTGCATTGGACGCACACTGGACTTCAGTTCCAATACCCCACAAAATCAGAACTAGAACATTAAGAGAAGCAGTCTCTGAGACAAGCTGTGACACCCCCCAAAAAGCACTGTATAAAAATGAGTTCTTTAGTAAGAGATATCATTAGCAGCCGTGGCAGCACCTTCCCTGATCAGTACAGTGAGAGCGGTATGATCTCCCAGCATCGCGCCCGGACTTATATAGTGCGGTGACGTCACAGAATCTCGCCGGTCTCTGATTGGCTTCATCTCTGCACATGTCATGTAGGCTATGCCCTTCTTCCTCCCAGAGTTCTTTGCCCCATGTAACACCATGTGCTCGCAGCCATTTTATCAATCAAAAGCAGACTTCGTTCACGCGAAGTACCCCAAACTTCAACTTCGTTCCGAACCGAAGATTTCCTGAAATTTTAAACGAATTCTACTTCGTTAGAATCAATTTGCCATCTCTAATCAGCAGCTATTGTATATACTAGCTTTAGCATCCTTGATCCTATTGTCTTGAGTTATTCTCCTTTGTCTTGAGCCCATGTGTGATTAACCAGCTGTAGTGGGTCTCCAGAGAGGAATTTCATGCCAGGGTAGTCATCAAAAGTGTCTCTTCCTTTGAGTTCACTTATGATGCTGTGCATGATGTGGGAAGCCTGAACCAAGCCTGGTCCACAGGTGAACAGAAAACCGATTAACCTATCATACCCCTGCTGGATAAATTGCTGCTGGGCAGGGATAATAGGGACTAAAAGCTTAGTAATTGCTAAATGTACAACTTTTCAATATGTGCCAGCATCGGTATACTCCTACTGAAAGTAATTGACTCTGTGTTTCAACAACATCATAGCAGCTTGAGGTTTGGGTCAAGCCCTGGATTATTATTGGTTAGCTAACTGAGCTATGACAAGTATGTGTAAAGAGTAGCAAATACAAAGATACGGCTCACCTCTGTGGACTTCTCTCTTCTGTTTCCTCGGGCAGCCACAAGTCGCTGTAATCCGCTCTGAATTCGCCGCCGGCCTGGCAGAAGTACGTATACTCACTAACGGAAGTCCAGATGCACGTCCCACACGGGACGCTGTGCGTCAAGAAATCCAGAATCCTTCATGCGGTAAAATTGCAGCAGCTTTATTGATTCCAGTAAAACAGCAACACAGCAAATGTACCCCCTCACAGGTGAAAAACACAGACGCGTTTCAGGTACACTACTCTTGCTCACTGTGATGGCAAGGTTACTGCCATCTTGCTTATATATGCTTTAAAACCAATCACCATAACAAAATACCTGTCACATGACGTGAATGCAAAGAGAGAGACACCTAAGATCCGGCCTGGATCCAACTCACAACAGCTATGTATAATACCATTAAAGTGAATATATATACGTTGACATTTTTTTATTTTTTTTAATGCCAAATAGTCCAGGAAAAACTATGTCTGGATAATTTACACATTATTCTAATAAATATATAGCATATCCGTATGGAAATTGAGACCCTGTGGTCTTCTAGTGCCTAATTTAAGGATCCATTGTGCCTCTCTTTGCCTCACTAATTTGGTCCAATTGCCACCTCGATATGGATGTGGAAAGAGTGACTTATGTTTTGTAGTATCAAGCAAAAACGGTAACAATGTTTTGAACTCTTGACTTTCAGGCTCCATATCTCACCATCCACTAAAGCTTCGTATGTGAGGCTACCATCACTTTGTAGGCAATCATCTTGCCTATCTCATACATCAATTTGACTTGCAACTATTTAGCATATGCTTAGTTATGCAGATTCTTGTCATGTAACTGCATTTTTACTGTTTTGCACATAAACATCTGAAGTTGAAGTTTTATTATTTTGTTAATATTTTGAAAATCCACCCTTGGCTTCCAAAACTGCCTGAATCCTTTTGGGCATGCTCTTAATCAGATTCAAGCATATCTCGGCTGAAATCTGATTCCAGGTCTTTTCTACATGTTCCCAATGTTGGTGCACAACGGTCACTTGGGTACAAATACAGATTTTTCTTCAACTCTACCCACATCTGTTAGATTGGGCTGAGGTCTGGTGATTGTGGGGGCCAAGCCAGCAACTTTACTTCATTGTCATTGAACCATTTCTTCGGCAATCTTGACATATGATTTGGGTTGCTGTCCAGCTGAAACACTATGTCGTCCTTTTAATACTCATAGTACTCAAGTGTACGAAGTAACTCATCTTGTACTCACATATCACTCAGCAATGAGACCACCATCGATCCTGGTCAAATATCAAACGCCTTTGGCTGTGAAACAACCCCATATCATCAGACTTCCTCCACAGAACTTTAAAGTTTATTTTAGTTTCACGATCAACTAGCCCCCCTTTTCCCTTGATTCTTCCAGACCCATTTGCACCCATCAAAGCCCAGTCTATTGACTTTTATCTCATTGCTTCAAATTACCCATTTATAAACTTCTACTGTCTACTTGTCAGACTTTTTTGTAAACTCGAGTTAATGCTTCTTATGATGCTTCTTCACCTTTTTCGGGCAACCATTCCAAACTTGTGGAATGCGTATCACATGGTACTTGCATGGAAGTCTGTGATCTCACTGTTACGAAGCATACAAGCCACCTCCAATGTCAGGTTTGTCACGCCAGAACTGATAGACCTTGTGATAAGTCAACTTGTTGACCCTGATATTTGCCTGGATGTCCACCTCTTGGCTTTGGCATGAATACACGGACTTCATTTCATATTCTACCAGCTGTCATGGCACCTCTATAATGCAGTTGGGCAATTTTCTTGGCCAAGAGAACGCTATCAATGAGCTGGATGATGTGGTGTCTCTTTTCTTCGGAAACCTTCCGCATGGCTGCCTCTCAATTCAATCCAGTGACCTTTTTCTTGGAAATCAACCTAATAACAAACTGAGCTATTAGGGAATGTGAAAACAGGTTGTAATTTGTAGTATACAAGAAGAAAAAGATTGTTCTACCACCAGAAGCTAAACAGTAACAATGCAATTAGATGAGAAGAATCTGCATAACTGACCATATTATGAATAGTTGCAAGTCAAATTTCAGTATGATTTAGCCAAGATTATTATCTTTAACCCCTTAACGACCGCCCACCGACTTTTGACGTCGGCTGGTGTGGGTCGTTTGTCTAGAGCGACGTCTTTTGGCGTCACTGCAGACATCGGGGTTTGTGGCTCCGGGCGTCGCAGCTGCGCTGGGATCAGGTCTATACTACACGGCCCTGATCCCAGAGCATCTCCTGCGAGCACCAGGGAGCGGAGGAAACCTCAGCAACCCGGTGCTTTAACCCTGTGATTGCCACGAATCGTCACCACAGCGCAATCAAAGGGTTTCCCTGCTCTGTCGGGTGATCGGAACACCCGGTGACCCGAGAGAGCCCGGGGAATGGCTGCACAGTCAGTCCTGGGGACCTAGAGTAACCCCTGGACTGTCTGTGTAACAAGCCAGTGACCAGGACAGACTGTGTGCTGTCCTGATCACAGCCTGTATCAAACTGACATTGATTATAATGTAATATACGGTAGTAATAATAATAATAATAATGATCTTTATTTATATAGCACCAACATATTCCGCAGCACTTTACAAATTCGAGGGTAAACGTACAGACATTACACATTAAAAGAGCTTACAGATGAGACACAAGGTGTGAGGACCCTGCTCGTGAGAGCTTACAATTTATTAGGGTGTATGGGTGAAACAAACGGTGAGAAATGCCAAGTTTACAATGGTCCAGCCATGTTTCATAAATAGGGGGTGGTTTACATGAAAAATGGATGAACCTACCACCCAGACTGTACATCTATATACAGATAAGTGCCTGTGAGTGCCTTAGTGTAGGGAGTGACAAATTTGTGTGATAACAGTTAGGGATCTTGGTAGGCCAGACAGAGAAGATGTGTTTCAAGGCCCTCTTAAAACTATGAGGGTTGTGAATGTGCCTGATCGCCCGCGGTAGCATATTCCAGAGAACTGGTGCCGCACATGTGAAATCTTGGAGACGGGCATGGGAGGTTCGAATGATTGATGAGTGTAACCTGATATCAGCAGCAGAGCGGAGAGAGCGGGTCGGGTGGTAGGCAGAGACGAGGGAGGTGATGTAGTGGGGGTGCAGCGTTGTGGAGAGCTTTATGGGTGAGAGTGCTGAGTTTATACTGTATCTTGTACTGAATGGACAACCAGTGCAGTGCCTGAAACAGGGTAGAGGCATCAGTATAGAGGCTGGAGAGAAAGATGAGCCTGGCTGCTGCATTCAGGACAGATTGGAGAGGGGAGAGTTTGCACAGAGGGAGACCGATTAGCAAGGAGTTATAGTAGTCAAGACAAGAAATAATAAGGGCCACGATGAGAGTTTGACTTGTTTCCACAGTGAGAAATGAACAGATTCTGGAGATGTTCTTGAGGTGCAGGTGACAGGAGCGGGCAAGGGATTGGATATATGAGATGCAGGTCAGATCAGAATCTAGTATAACCTCCAGACAGCGGGCCTGCTACCTAGGAGAAATGGTGGTACCACATAGAGAAACAGAAATAGCAGGGGGGATTGGTTACTAGATGGCGGAAAGACAAGAAGTTCAGTTTTAGTGAGGTTTAGTTTCAGATGAAGAGAGGACATGATGTCAGAGACAGCGGACAGACAGTCACTGGTGTTTTGTAGGAGAGTAGGACTGATGTCACGGGAGGAGGTGTATAATTGGGTGTCATCAGCATAGAGATGGTACTGGAAGCCAAATCTGCTGATGGTTTTTCCAATGGGGGCTGTGTACAATGAAAAGAGGAGAGGACCTAGAACTGATCCCTGAGGAACTCTAACAGCAAGAGGAAGAGAAGAGGAGGTAGATCTGAAAAAGAGACACTGACGGAGCGATCAGACAGGTAAGATGAGAACCAAGAGAGAGCGGTGTCCTGGAGGCCAATGGCACTGAGCATGCTGAGGAGACGTTGGTGATCAACAGTGTCAAACGCTGCAGAGAGATCCAGGAGAAGCAGCAACGAGTAATTACCCTGAGATTTTGCTGTTAGGAGGTCATTTGAGACTTTAGCTAAGGCAGTTTTCGTGGAGTGTAGGGTGCGGAAACCTGATTGCAGAGGGTCAAGAAGAGAGTCAGTAGAGAGATAGCGGATTAGGCGAGAGTAGACCAAGCGGAGTTTAGAGATGAAGGGCAGGTTAGAGACTGGTCGGTAGTTAGCAGAGCAGGACGGTTTCAGAGTGGGCTTTTTTAGTAAAGGGGTTATGATGGCGTGTTTGAAGGAAGATGGAAGATCCTAGTGGAGAGAGAGAGGTTACAGATTGCAGTAAGGTGAGAGAGGACAGCTGGAGAAATAGACTGGATGAGGTGGGAGGGAATGGGGTCACTAGAGCGGGTGGTGGGGCGTGCAAACAGGAGAAGCCTGGACACTTCTTCCTCTGTCGTCGGGTCAAGGGCTAAGAGTAGACTAGAGGACGTGCGGGGAGGGACAGGATGGGTGCTACTTGGGGACTGCGATATATTTTGCCGGATATTTTAAATTTTCTCTTTGAAGTGAGTCGCCAAGTCTTCAACACAGAGGTCAGTAACTGGGGCCTGAGCTTTAGGCCTTAGGAGGGAGTGGAAGGTGTCAAACAGGCGTTTTGGGTTGTTGTGTAGTGTTGAGATGAGGGAGGTGAAATATTTTTGTTTGGCGTTGTGAAGGGCAGTGTGATAAGTCCTGAGCATGAATTTGTAGTGGAGAAAGTCTGCAAGTAGCTTTGACTTTCTCCACAGATGCTCAGTACACCTGGAACAGTGCTACAGATGGCTAGTCTGAGGCGTGTGCCAAGGCTGCGGGCATCTGACTCTGGTGGTAATGTATTAGCATATGAATATGCTAATACATTACCAACTGTAAAAAAAAAAAAAAAAAAAAACGTAAAACATTACTCCCTTCCTGGGATTTCAAAAAAAAAAAAAAATTAAAAAACATAAAAAGTGTAAAAAAAAGAATAAAAAAAAATAATAAAATAAAAATAAATATTTAATAAAAAATAATTGTGCATATATTACACACACCAAAAAAAAACCTACACATATTAGGTATACACACGACTGTAATAACCTGTAGAATTAATCTAACAAGTTATTAAGTGTGAAATGTGAATGGTGTAAAGAAAAATGTAAAAAAAAACAAAAAAATGTAAAAAAAAATCTGCAATTATTAATAAGTGAACTTAAACTATTCCCCCATAAAGTACAACTCATCTCGAATAAAATGAGGCCTCATACAACTGCATCATTGAAAAAAATAAAAAAGTTACAACTGTTGAAACGCAAGGAGGCAAAAACTAAAAAAATTTTCTGGTCATTAACTACTTTTCAGGCCCGGGGCTTAAGGGGTTAAAATATTGGTAGTCTCACATTCACAGCTGCAGCGGCACTTACCATAGGTATATTTTTCTTCTCTTATTAAGACCTATGGTCACTGAATATTTACAATAACAGACCAATGACCGTTTTTTTTATTTTTACATAGCATAGGTAGCAGATTGCATCACTACTATTCTGGTTTACATGTAATTTATTGATTTTTTTTGTAAATAATGCGAATAAAAAATTTTGCCTTTGTTTTTGTATTTTTACTGTTTAATGTCAAAAAAGTTGTCAAAATTTTAATGGTGAAAATATGTATTTTTTATGATGAACCATTTTACTAAAAACCTTCTTACTAACTGCTCATTATTAGAGATGGGCGAATTTCTCAAAAATTCGATTCGCCGAGTTTGCCGAATTTTCCGACAAAAATCGTTTCAACCCAAATGCATTCGTGGCGAATCGCATTAAAAAACAGCTATTTCCTGGCTGCAGAGAGCCTGTAGGGTGTTGTAGAACGTTGTGCCATGCTCTAATATGCATAGGGAGCGTGGTTTGGTCTTCATACAATGCTGTGTTTTAGTATGACACGCACATGACAGCCGCCGCTCTTAGAATCGCTTCACTCTTCACTTCTCTGGGCACGTACAGGGGCAAAACTGACCAAATAACTGAAGTAGGAACGCAGCCTGACACAGTCATGTCAGCGCCAGCTGGAAAGAACCGAGCTGAAGGATAAGATACTACAATAGCATCAAAGAACACAATAGTAGGTTCCTGGAGCCGGCACAGGTCACAGCACAGTAAGCGGATGTCACAGCAGATGACAGCTTCTGGTGTCATCTAGCAGCCGTGTGTTGACCACCAAGCCAACGCTTCTCGAATGGTTGACTAGGCCATCCACTTTCTCCCAGATGACATCTGACAACCCCAGCCAAGAGTCGGTGGGTTTGTCAGCCACAACCCTTAGTTGGCATGACCCATTTGCTTCCCAAAGCCAGAGAACTACTATGTGCTTTGGCCTCTGCGCCACTATACAGTGAGGAAGAACTATTTGAGGACAGTGGGCAGCAAAGAGGTGGGGAAGACATCCGTTGCTTCTTGCAGAAGCGGGCAAGTAGTGATAAGGAGAGTGGAATGGGGGGTTATGTTGCAAGCGGTCAGGCTCTGGACAGCGACACCGTTGAGGAGGACGGCGTTGACAGGCAAACACTAATCGATGTAGCCGATCGCACTTGGGAGCCGGGTGAAGCAAACACGGCTGGGACAACGTATCCTGGTGCCCTAGTTAAACAAGGCATAAAGAGCCCCCCAAATGGAAAATTCAGCCCACTCCCTGCCTCCGGGCGCCCCCTGTATTGCCTGGGATGAAGGGGCACCCTAGGCGGTCTCCGACAACGCATCGTCCCGGCCCGGAAGCAAGGGCTTCATCATCATCGGGAGAAGAGAGCAGCAGCTTGTCTGTTAGGCAGTGGCGCAACCCGCAAGTCGGCAGTGTGGCCGGGAGTCTGCAGGGTGGCAGCAGCTCGCGGTCGGGAGCCAAACGGCCACGATTTGAGACCACCCACTTTGCAGGTCCCCGAAAGTAGCGGCACAGGAGCTCACCGGGGCAGCGGCGGCAACAGTCAGTCAGTGCGGAGCATTGGTGGTAAAGTCACCTACTCGGTGGTGTGGCAGTTTTTTGACAAAACACCAGAGGAGGCGAACATGGCTATATGTAGGATCTATTGGCAAAAAGTAAAGCGAAACCAGGGACCCAACGTTGGCACCACAGCCCTGCATCAACATGGAGTATCACCATACAGTGGCCTGGGAGAAACGTGTCTCAGATGTGGTGGTCCATCCTGTCGCGACAGCAGCAGCACCCAGTGGCACGCCTCCCATTTCAGGCAGTCAAAGCTTCACCACCTCTGCCGAAGACCACTTTCTTTCTTTTACCTCATCTACCGGTCCAGATACTTCTGCTCCTCGGCACTCATGGTGCCAGCAGTCGGTCACCGAGACGATTGCCAAGAGACAGCAGTATGCGTCTAGCCATCCCTCAGTACAGAAGCTGACCGTGCTCCTGTCCAAGTTGGTGGTACTGCAGTCCCTCCCTTTTGAAGTGGTGGACTCTGCACCAGGAGAACTGGCCAGGAAACTTTGCATGGACTAGTGCCATACCTACACCGCCAAGCACACACTCCTTGAGCTAAATAAAATAGAAAAACTATAAACAGAGAAAAACAGGGAGAAATCGATGAACAGGGCAAAACAGGGAGAAATCGATGAACAGAGAAAGGCCATTAATGATTTTTTGATTATCCAAGCGGACAGGAGTACTCCCCTGTGTAATTTTGATGTCAGCCAGTGGCAGCTCATGCGGGACACCTGCCATTTGCTCAGGACCTTTGAGGAGGACACGTTATTTGTCAGTCGCCAGGACTATGGGATGAATAACATCATTCCACTGCTTCATGTCCTGGAACAGATGCTGCAAAATCTGTCTGGTCAGGGGACTGGAGACGTGGCGACTACATCTCACGGCCACATGAGTCCAGTGGGGGCTGAACTAGAGGAGGAGGAGGAAGACATTGGAGCACAAACAGTGTCTGGCAAAATGAGTGTTTTTTTTATTCAGGTGACAGGAGAGGAGCAGGAGTAGCCGGAGGATTAGGAAGACGAGGAAGATGACCCAGACACACCGTCACAGTATATAGTGGAGATGGAAGCAGGGAGTCCCTCAGCGTCACTTGCGCAGATTACCCGCTGCATGCTGATTTGCCTAGCTAGTGACAGCTGAATTGTCACCATCCGGCAGAGGGATGACTTCTGTCTCTCCACCCTCTTGGACCCTCGTTAACAGTCCCAAATGGGGGCATTTTTTCACCTGCCAAGATGGAGGACAAACTCAAGTACTATAGAGACATACTATGTAGTCAATTGGCTGCTGCCTATCTGCGGCATGGTCCATCCTCTAGCAGGCCTGACCAGGTGGTTCATCAGCACTCATGTACCACTGCCATGGCTGCTGTTGGGGGATGGGGGGGTTACGAGCAGTACCAGCTCCATCAGCGGCAACCTGAGTCTGTAGTTGTTGATGAGCAGCTTTCTTCACCTTCTAGTGATTTAGGTACCCACCAGCAACAGCACCTTGAGCAGACCCTGAACCCTGGATTCTTTTGGTTACTTGCCTCAGCTACTATTCTGATATTGCCACCTGCCTGATTCCACACATCTGCTGCCAGCTGCTCCTTCTACCACCTACCATCTTTACCAGGGACTGGTATTGCCATCCACCTCCCCACTCTTCACTGGCGCATTATGTAGCCTTCTGATGCTGCTGCCACCTCACCATTCAGGTCTCCTCATGCTGCTGCCAACAGAGTACTCTCTCAGTCGACCACTCTGTGGTTTTCTAATGCTGTTTCCACCCTCCACATCTCTATGACATTGCCACTATGTTTGGTTTTCCCCTTCTTTTAATCTGTCAAAGGAATGAAAAGGACAAACACAACCTATTGTGTTTTTGGAGAAGCTGTAAGGCTAGTATGACATGGTCCTTTGCATCAGGATTGTCAGATGAGTAGGAAGCCAAAAGCAGGAGTGGATACAAAACACAGAACACATGCAAGCATTGCAGTTACTTATTTTTGGGTTGGACTCCTGTTTCTTTTGGCTTTAGCAATGATGGATTTTTGACCAACTGAATGCGGACACTGAAGGATCAAATGAATGGAAAAATGATTGACGTCAATGCAAAATTACTGATGACACCCTCCCCACTCTTTTGGGAGGGCTCTTCATGTATCAACATTTAACAGAATCACCACAATAATTGAAAAAAATTAACTGTTTGCCACAAATAGCAATATCCCAATAGACTGGATTTGAAATGTATTTAGGGCTGAAATACACAAACACTGGATTTGACACAGAATTCTCCACAAAAAGTGAATAAATTAACTCTTGGCCACAAATTAAAATACCTCCACCAGTCTCTGAAGTTGATGGATTTCAGGCATGTATGTGGCAGAAATACACACACCCTGTATTTGACTCAGATTCCCCCACAATCAACAGGCTAAATTAACCCTTGGATATACAATACCCTACAGAAGAAAAACTGATGAAATTGAGGAATATTTGGGGCAAATAAATACGCACACCCTGTATTTCACTCCAAATTAACCCACAATCAACAGGCTAAATTAACCCTTGGATATAAAATACCCTACAGAAAAAAAACAGATGAAATTGAGGCATATTTGGGGCAAATAAATACGCACTATCCACTATCAAGACATGTAGCAGCAATATCGCTGCTGCTCTTCCCTCATCTGGGTGTATCAATACTCCCCTGATGAACCTTGATATTAACAACAGGGGGAAATGCGTCAGGAATATAGGAATTTCTGTGGAATCAGATGAAGGTCGTATATGATTATTTTTACTTTTGACTTACAATTCATCTTTCATTTGATCCGTGATATAGGAGTTATTGAAGAATCAGATGAAGATGTTTATTTGACTATTTTGATCTATGATCTATATATTTATGTCATTTGATCTGTGACACCTATTGGCAAATTGTGATAGTGGTTTGTCTGGATTTTGGCCTCTATATCTAGAGTTAATTGATAGATTCTGTTGTTCCTATATACTATCTTTGATGTATAATAATTTTGTAAAGGGACTTAATAGAATATTAATAGGGTGAGCCTCTATATGATGGGGCTGACCCTTTCGGGACGACTACCCTGCCTGAGTTAGGTTTATTGTAGGGCCTTTTGAGGGACAGTCACTATGCCATCTTTATATTGTACTTACAGTGGCGATTATGCTACATATGAAGGTTTTTAAGTTATCTCTATTCTAGAGGGTTTAAATAAAAGTTATATTTTAGATTTAGAGTTTGTAGACTTGGATATAAAATATCCTACAGAAAAAAACAGATGAAATTGAGGCATATTTGCGGCAAATAAATACGCACACTCTGTATTTCACTCCAAATTAACCCACAATCAACAGGCTAAATTAACCCTTGGATATAAAATATCCTACAGAAAAAAACAGATGAAATTGAGGAATATTTGGAGCAAATAAATACGCTCTACCTGCATTTCACTCCAAATTAACCCACAATCAACAGGCTAAATTAACCCTTGGATATAAAATACCCTACAGAAAAAAACAGATGAAATTGAGACGTATATGTGGTAGAATTACACCCACCCTGGACTTTAGGGAGAACACCCCACAAACTAAAACAAAATGATAACGCTGGTAGCATTAAATGTGTACAACTGAACCACTTGTGAAGCTCTTTGGCCCCAGTCGCTGATAAAAGCAGTTTGTTTCATAATGACTTTTATACAGCAGCAGCTAGATGCTTATGCCAGGACAGTCTGTGAGAAGTGTGAGGATTTAAGATGGCGTCCGTATTTACTGTATAGGGTTGTGACGTCACAGAAGCCCGCTGGTCGCCGATTGGCTTCATATCTGCATATGTCATTGAGGGTGTTCCTTTCTTCCTCCCAGAGTTCTCTGCCTCATGTCACGCCATGTGCTCGTGGCCATTTTACCAATAAAAAAGACACTTCGTTCCCACGAATCACCCTAAACTTTGGCTTCGTACAGAACCGAAGTTTTCCTGAAATTCAAAATTAATTCCACTTCATTAGAATTGATTCACCCATCTCTACTCATTATGCTAAAAGTCACCTTTAGAACCCTACTAATAGCATGAGAAGGGACATAACTAGAGAAGACTGGGCTCCATAGAAAACTTTTGGGTGGGGCCCCCCTTCTAATCCTCTGACCAGAAACATTTACCGGCACCTTTTAATAAGTCATACAGTTACTAGATAATACAAGGAGCGAATACCTCACCATAAATATCATCATCATACTGCTACCAAACAAATCTCACTGTACCAAGACCAACATTACCAATAACGCTACTACATAGGAACCTGATTATACCACCAGAACAGGACCACAAATAACCACCACATAGTGAATGAATAATACCCCTATACTATTAGTGAGTAAAGATCGGTATACAAAGACCAATATTACCACTACATAGTAAACATAGAGTGGTAGATACCAGTGTACATTGGCTCTGCAGACTGTATATTATCCCACATACAGTGACCATAATATTGTAGATACCAGTGTACACAGGCTCTACAGACTATATTTTACCACCATACAGTGACCATATAGTGGTAGTTACCAGCGTACACAGGCTCTGCTGACATATAAGTGATTACAGTGCAGTTACATCTTGTGACTTACAGTTGACGTTTCTCTGATGTGTCATTCACATTCCCTTCTTCTGCATCCATTCCAGACCACCATAATGACTTCTCCTGTACACCACTCATCCCTTCAGATTTGGACACAAATAACTTAGAATCCTCACTTTTCAAGTAACCTCCATCATTGACTCCACCTCTGTACAAACTTTCAAGGGGTGGGAGAGTTGGTACAGGCCATAGCTTAGAGGCCCAATCTGTACCCTGTACCCCTTCAAATCCTATTACCAGGTAGGAAGACCCCCATTAGATACTGTAGGTTGGTAGGCCCTATATAGGTAGGTTGGTAGGTTCAAGGTAGGTAGGTGGGCAATACATAGGCCCCAGGTAGGTAGACAGTACAAAGGCCACAGGTAGGGAGGTAGATTGGTCCTAGGTAGGTAGGCAGTAGTTAGGTCACAGATAGGTAGACAGGTCCCAGTCAGGTAGGTAGACAGGTAGATTGGCCCTAGACAGGCAGTAGTTATGCCCTAGTTAGGTAGGCAGCCCCCAGGTAGTTAGGCTGTAGGTAGCCCCCAAGTAGCTAAGTAGACTGTTGCTAGGCTCCAGGTAGCTAGGTAGGTAGGCAGTATGTGGGCTCCAGGTAACTATGTAGGTAAACTATAGGTGTGTAGGCTATAGGTGGGGCCCACATAGGTAGGTAGGCTATAATTGGGGCCCAAATAGATAGGTAGGCTACAACTACTGCTGTATTTCATTTTCCTGTCCTGTGTTCTTTTGGTATGTCCTCTGGTGGTGCTACAAGTGCCAGAAACTGTTCATAACTGCTGCTGTATTTCATTGTCCTGTCCTGTGTTCTTTTGGTATGTGTAATCTGCATAGAACCCCCAGCTTTGTTCCCAATAATTAGCATCTGTTTATGTCTTTAGCAAAGGAAATGCACCATATGCCTTTGGAGCATTTCCTCTCTGCTGTCTTATTGTAACTCCACCCATTTCTATCACCTGAAATCAGTGATTTAATTATTTACCAGCACACACTATATATTGGATGCATCAGGTCTGCACAGACCTGGTCTGCTCAGCCAGTTTTTGAATTGCCAGTTTTTTTAAGTGACAGCTTTTTTCAAGTGATGAAATATGACAGAAATGGAACAGAATTGGGCAGATGGAGGCCAGGAATTGTCATCTTTCTTGTGAGTAACTAGACTTTCTAAACTGCACCTCATTCACCATGCTCACTGCTGCAGTCTATCTTAAAGCCCTTTGCCTCCTGTCCTACCACCCAGTCTTACCCCCAGAGAATTTTGTTCACATTTGCTCCTCTCTCCTTCCCTCTCCCATGCACACATCCCATGCACTACTGACTTACTTTAGCTACCAGAAACCACAAGCTTTCATAGTGTCGCACAAACACCTCTCATATACATCACTGAACCATCTGCTGTCACTTTTCTTTCTCCCGCTTCCTGCAGGGGACATCTCTCCTAACCCCAGCCCACCCTCCTTTAATACTAACCCCACCTCCTCTTCTGCCTCACAAAGAAACCCTGCTAACCTGCATAATATTTGTTGTACGTCTTTTCCTGTCCCATTTAAATGTACTCTGTGGAACCCCCAATCTGTCTGTAACAAACTCACTGCTATTCATGACCTGTTCCTCTCTAACTCTCTCAACCTGCTAGCTCTCACAGAGACATGGCTCCAGCAATCTGACACCAGGTCCCTTGCTGCCCTCACATATGGCGGCTTACACTTCACCTATACTCCCAAACCAGAGATCAGGCAGGGTGGAGCAGTTGCCATACTTCTCTCTCCACACTGAACTTACAAAGTCATTCCTCCTGCGCCCTCTCTTACATTCCCTTCCTTTGAGGTTCACCCACTTAGACTCTTTCAGCCATTTTCTCTTAAAGTGGTAGTTGTATACAGACCCCCTGGCTCTCCCCGCCAATTTCTTGATCATTTTGGTACCTGGCTTCCTCACTTCCTCTTTAGTGAAATGCTCACTCTCATCATGGGTGATTTCAACATTCCCATTGACAACCCTATGTCTCCTTCTACCTCTCAGTTTCTTTCACTAACATCTTCCCTTGGCCTCTTGCAGTTTACAGACTCTCCGACTCACAAGGATGGGAACTCTCTTGATCTGGTCTTCTATCGTCTCTGCTCAATCTCTAACCTCACTAATTCTCCTTATGCGCTCTCTGACCACAACCTTATCTCTTTCGCTATCACTAATTGTCAGTCCTCTTTGGATACACCTGCCCATCACACATTCAGAAACCTCCGCTCCATTAATACTCAGAAACTCACAGACACCATTCAGTCCTCACTGCCCCTCTTCTCCGTCTCCTGTCCTGACCTGGCTGTCAAACAATACAACGCAACTCTCAACCACCCTGGACATATTGGCACCGCTCACACACCGCACGGCCAGAGTCAGACGCCAGCAGCCTTGACACACACCTCAGACTTGCTTCCCGCAGAGATGCTCAAGGTGTGATGAGCGTCTGTGGAGAAAGTCAAAGCTACTTGCAGACTTTCTCCACTGTAAATTCATGCTCAGGACTTACCACACCACCCTTCACTGCGCCAAACAAAAATATTTCACCTACCTCATCTCAACATGACACAACAACCCAAAATGACTGATACCTTCCACTCCCTTCTCAGGCCTAAAGCACAGGCCCTGGTCACTGACCTCTGTGCAGAAGACCTGGCCACTCACTTCAAAGACAAAATCGCCAGTATCTGGCAAAACATTGCATCACAAATCCCAAATAATATCCATTCTGTCCCTCCTCACATTTCCCCTAGTCTGCTCTCAGCTCTTGACCCGATGACAGAAGAAGTGTCCAGGCTTCTCTTGTCTGCTTGCTCCACTACCTGCTCTAGTGACCCCATTCCCTCACACCTTGTCCAGTCTATTTTCCCAGCTCTTCTCTCCTATCTAACTACAGTCTTCAAACTCTGTCTCTCCACTGGGATCTTCCCATCTGCTTTAAACACTTTACTAAAAAAACCTACTCTGGACCCGTCCTGCGCTGCCGATTACCGACCAGTCTCTAACTTGCCCTTCACCTCTAAACTCCTAGAATGCTTGCTCTACTCTCGCCTAACCCGCAAAAGTTTCAAATGATCTCCTGACCGCAAAATCTCAGGGCAACTACTCATTGTTGCTTCTTCTGGATCGCTCTGCAGGCTTTGACACTGTCGATCACCATCTCCTCCTCAGCATACTCAGTGCCATCGGGATCCAGGACATCTCTTGTTTTCATTAAGGGGGGAATTGATTCTAACAAGGGGAATTCTTTAGAATTTAAAGAAAACTTGGGTTTTGGGAACGAAGTCGAATTTTGGGGGTACTTCGCGTGAACGAAGGTGCTTTTGTTTGATAAAAGGCTGCGAGCACATGGATTACAGGGGGAAAACTCGGGGAGGAAAAAGGGGAAACCCTACAGGAATTGAAAGGTGAACCCAATCAGGACCGGGGGGATTCTGTGACTCACCCACTGTATAAGCGGGCCCGTGGGGGCCATACCCCTCTCATGTACTGATAGGGAAAGGGGGCTCCACGGCGCTAATGATATTTTTACTAAAAAACCATTTTTTAAAACAGGGTTTTTTGGGGGGTGTCACAGCTTGCTCAAGACGCTTTCAATGTTCAATTCGATTTTGTGGGGTATTTGAAAAAGAATCCAGTGTGCCCAATGGAGCTGCTATAAAATTTTTTTGCTATCTACCACAGCACATTAAATATCCAAGGGTTTCTAAGCCCGTTCCCCGTGTATTAATTTAAAGAAACTGTTTTTACAGTCAAATACCACTTCATTTTGGTTGTCAATTCTTTTGCGCATTTTTCATCCGGGGGTTTAAATTTAACGTTGTTTGCTGTTGGTGACTAAAGAAAACCCCTTTTTCATCGGGAAAAAAACATTTTGCCGTCAAATTACAACCGAAGGTTAATTACAAGTTTTTTTGTTTTTCTTACCCTAAAAATCATATACTGGTAAAGCCGACCCGAGAAAGCCCAACCCACTTTTGCCCAAAAAGGGGAAAATTATTGACTTATATAAAGCCAGGGTAGAAAATGCACGGCTACTGGGGAAATTTTTTAAAAATAAAAATGGATCCCAATAAAAAATTACATAGGGGTTTAATGTCCCCCCTAGGCAATTTTTTTGGGGAGATATATGGCCCCTATGGAGGTAAGAGGTATATTCCCAAAGGCACTTAAAGGCCCATAGGCATTTTTTGGG